>BMAU01003535.1:0-25047 GCA_019973935.1 Trichonephila clavipes
TATAATGCTTTTATAATTTCAATTTTGTTTTAACATGTAAAGTGATAAACTCATTGAGCATTACGGCATAAGAGGGAAATATGCAAAACAAATTTTATACCAGAAAAATGGATTAACTCAGATTAAATTGAATAGTATGATAAAATAAATGATTATATCTATAACATAGTAAAGACCAGAATATAATATTAATGTTTCAGTTCCTTTGTATCTAAAAAAATCCCAAATTAGAGTTATTTTTAACATTGACCGAAGACAGCTTTAAAGCTGTACACATAAATATGCATTTTTTAAGATATATTCATTAAAATAAGAAGTAAACATATAAATATATGACTATTCTTTAACATAAATGAAACTTCAAATTTGAGAATAAATTATACATTTTAAAAAGAATTAATTAAAAAAAAGTTATTTCTATTAGCTTGATTTGTATCAGAAGTACAAAACTAAAATAATTATGACTTTGTTAACACAATACTAAAAAATTGCAGTTGCTTTTAATATCTATTTCAAAGGGCATTTCTTGCGAAATTTAGATTCACTTGGACGTACCTAACTATTCCACGAGCTGTTTTCTTGCACCCAATTTTATTTTTATTCCAAATTATGCATGTGCTGATAGAATAGCTTTTTCTTTTACTACACTATTACAGCAAAGCAGAAGTTCGATTTATTCCATTGACATTTGTTTTTTCTTTTACCATCAGTAGCTCAAATTTTTGATGGTAAAAGGAAAAGCTAATTTCTTTTTAGTGATTATACAGTGATGAGTGACACTTTATTTTACTAGTATAATACAATTATTTTTAATATGAGTTAAATATTTAGAACTAGTGAGAGTGAGTCACATTTAAACAGAAAATCTTTCCTTTTACATAAAGCACACAAACTATATGCTCATTCAGCAGATAATTAAAAATGAGAAATAGTCTTGAAATAAAAATAGTGCGTGTTGAGTCGTAGAAATTGAGGCGATGAAACTTAAACATGTGCCATTGGTTGCTAACTATTGGGTTTATAGTTTTCTTTTACTTTACATTTAATGCTATATGAGAATATTACATATAAAAAAACAGTGTGATTAAAAATATCATTATTTTACTTTTTCGTTTTCACACAGTAAAATATAACAAACAAATCATTTAAATCATTGTTCCTGTAATTACCTTACTTTAAGAAACCAATGATAATCTTTTTGGAAAAAAAAAAACATATCTTTGTTAAAATACTCGTAAGTTCAATATCAAACTAGATCAAAGAAGACTTTTGTACAAACGTATGCGTAAGGTTTTCTATCTGCTACAAAAGCGCAAGTCATTATTAAAGGTTAAATAATAAAAGCAAAATGCTACAATATTTGACAATTGAGATTTTCCATTGGTTTTAAAAGACAGATGTCTAAGAGAAATGTCTTCACAGAAAGCAATGCTGCATATTTTATAAACATGCAAGGCTTTTCTTCCTTATGAATATGTAAATAAGTGATCAGTTTCAGAAAACACCTAGTAGCACATTTTATAAAGTTTTTTCTTGATTTCAATCCATAAATATCTTTTTAAACTACCATTTTGAGAAAAACCCTTGTTGTACATTTTTAAAAACCTAAGGCTTTTCCTTTGGATGATTCTGTAAATGTATTTTTAAATCACCATTTCGAGAAAAACCCTTGTTGCAGACATCACAAACATAAGGCTTTTTCTTTAGTATGGACCAGTAAATGTCTTCTTAAAAGCACCATTTTGAGAAAAACCCACGTTGCACACTTCACAAACATATGGTTTTTCCTTTGTATGAACCAATAAATGTCTTTTTAAAGCACCATTTTGAGAAAAACCCTTGTTGCACACTTCACGAAAATAAGGCTTCTTTCCTTTGTATGAATACGTAAATGTATTTTAAAAATCACCACTCCTAGAAAAACTTTTTTGCACATTTCACAAAAATAAGGCTTCTTATTTGTATGAGTCCATAAATGTTCTCTTTAAATTACTAGTTTTAGAAAATCCCTTGTTGCACACTTCACAAACATAAGGCTTTTCATTTGTATGAGGTAAGTAAATGTGCTTTTAAAGAGCCATTTTGAGAAAAACCCTTCTTGCAGACACCACAAACATAAGGCTTATCTATTGTATGAAGCAATAAATGTCTTTTTTTAAATAATCACTTCGAGAAAAACCCATGTTGCACACTTCACAAAAATAAGGTTTTCCTGTGTAGTGAACTAAATAAATGTCTTTTTAAATCACCATTTCGAGAAAAACCCTTGTTGCACTTTTCACAAACATAAGGCTTTTCCTTTGTATGAATACGTAAATGTATTTTAAAAACACCCTTTCGAGAAAAACTTTTGTTACACGTTTCACAAACATAAGGCTTTTCCTTAGTATGAATCCGTAAATGTGATATCAAGCTATATTTTTTGAGAAAACCTCTTTTGTTGCACATTTCACAAACATAAAGCTTTTCATTATCATGAACAAGTAAATGATGCCTTGAGTTAGGTGAAGCCATTTGCTCATTTCGAAGATCATCCATCATTTTTTCTGCAAGATGTGATGGCGAAATTTCTATTTAGTCTGCAGTAGGGAAAGTATTAGTAGCCTCTCTTGTCCAGAGTGTTAAGCTATTATCTTTCTGTAAAGAAAAAATGTATTTAATATAATGTAGAACATTGTAAAGCAAATTTTTATTCGTATAATTTATGAGTAAAAATATTCAGCTAGTTATAAAACTTTATGATTAACTGAGCATACATCCTGAAATAGTACACGCTTTTATTCTTCTAGACCTCGTGATTTAAAATATCGGATTCAACATAGCTTTTTTTTTTTTTTCAGGATTTTTGAGAAGATTTTGGTTGATTGAACATATAAAAATTTCAGTATTTCTGAGAAAATGATCACACAAAACTTTTTCCATAGTCAATGTTTTACTGAAGGTGAAACATTTTCTAAAATAGCAAGAGTTACCAATGTTAATCACATTCAGCAATAGAGTATGTTTGTCAATATTGACATCATTTAGTTCGCCCAAAATATATGAATGGCAGATTGAATGAGCCATATTTTCAATTGAAGGGTCAACAAAGCAATAAACTGAATGCAAGGCAGTGTATTGAATATGTGGTTATTTGCACTCATGTGCAGAAAAATAATGAGAACTTTCAATTATTAATAAGTAACACTAAAAAAACACTGCTCTTGAAAAAGACTTATAATTATAATTTTTATTTTTTACCAAGTTTGATGACTGTTTGGAGAGTTTTTGTGATGTTAAAGATCCAATATTTGAGGAAAAGGTACATCAAGGGTGGATACAATTTTATCTATCCCAAACAGATTTACCTCACCAACTTTAGTGAGGATTTAAGTTAGTGCAATAGCCTAAACATGATTAAACCAGGACCATCATTTCACCATTTCTTGCCAGAATTAAGCTAGCTAGTATAATATTGGAGGTCCTGAGTTTTCATTTGAAATCACAGATAATCTGTCAGAACATGACATTTCAAACCACTTTCACTATTTATAAGTCCCTCAATTCAGGTTTTGAAATTCAATTTGAAGGTTTTTGATCAAAGAACATTACAGTAGGCAATTCGTAGGCCACTTTGAAAAAAAGGAAACCATATTTAACAGAGTGACTTATTGGAATGAACTCTAAAAGATCATAAAATATAGCTTGGGAACCGGATACGAGAATTTTGGTTTTAAAAACATACATGTTATTCACTTCGATTAAGAAAAATGTGATAAAAAGCTTTGGTGCTTTTTCCTGAAAGGAATTTCAGCACAGTTGTCAATCTAAATAAAACACAAAAACTTGTCACTACTAACCAGGGCTAAACCCTACATAATTACGATGAAAAAGTTTAAAAATTGTTAAAATGCATCATATTCATTCTTCTCACCCAAAATTGCCGTTTTCTTGTTTTTTTTACATAACTATTTCAGGTAACATGTAATTTAATTTTAATTTAATTAATAAATGAAATTAAAATAATGAGCATTCATGTTTTAAACTTCGTTTCATCTGATAAAAATTTTATATCCTTTTAAATAAAGCAAATGGCTCTATACCTGCTGTCAAAAACACAATTTGGCTCATGAATTTGCAGAAACTGAATATTCAGAAAACAGTGGTCCACTACCTAACTGGAAAACATATAAGTAGTCTATGATGAAAATTTAAAGACCCTACCATAGGGATGTGTTCATCTTCCCAAACTTACTTGTTACGCTACTGTTGTGACAAGAGGATAATATTAATGTGTCCCACTATTGTAATTTTTTTTAAAAATCAGATGTGTGGATATTTTGTGTTATGGTATAAATTAATAAACAAAAACTGATGAAGAAAAAAATGGTAAAAACATCGAAAACAGTAAAATGGTTAAAATTTAAATAAAAAAATACATAAAAACAAAACCTACTTTGTATAAAGTTGGCATGACACAAATATTCAACACTGTCGTGTATCTTTTCTACGAAAAATCTTAAGTTTTATTAAAAACCCTAAAAAGACGAAAATAATTGCAAAAAATATGGTGCTAATTACTATAGTAACAATGTTAATGTTCAAAAGGCTCCAAACTGACAAACTTGTTTTATGAGTTATACATGTATATATATATATATAGTATATATATATATTATATATATATATATAACCATGCACTTTGATTAAAGTTGCAATAACATGCAAGTATAAAAAATACTTTGTCATGCAAAAAAATTAAAACTGAATAAAAATTTTTGTAATAATGCACTGATTGTTAAAAGTTAAAGTCCAAGGATTAATTAGCAAATTATTAATTTAGGTGAAATAATTCACAACACAAACACAGAAATTTCTAACAACTATTTTCAGTAATCACTTTCTCCCATTAAAATTTTTCTGAAAAAATATTTTTTATTTATAACATATTTTAAAGTTTAAAAGTTATTTTTATGAGTTAACACCGAGGTTTAAAAAGATTCTTCACTAATAAGTAACAGAGCCTCACTTTCCTCAAGTATTGCACAATATATGTTTTTAAGCCTACTGATTTTTTTTTTTTATTTTATAAGGATTCTCTGCATTTGGTAATATAAGTCTCTTAGTAATGACACTTTTCAGGAAGCCTTTGCAAATTCTTTTTATAATAAAATTATGAACAGGAATTTGGGTAGTATCTTATTAAAAGGACACTATTAGCCAAATTTGCACATCTGCGACATGGATACACCCCGATATCATGTGTGTAAAGAAATGCAAATATTATGCATGCATTTATTAGAAAAATCAATTGGTCACATATTGGTGAAAGTGGACATGAATCATATGGCACAAATTTGACTATGGTGACATTGATACAAGAATGTGTACCAAAAAAGTGTATATCATGGAAATTGTAAAATGTTCTGGGTTCCTTAAAAGCAGAAGAAATGGTCTTAAAAACTGTGTTCAGCGGAACCCTGAGGATCCAAAAAGGCTTACTTAGGGGTTCCATAAGTCACAGTAAAATATAATCAAAGAAACTTATAAAATATGTATGCAAAATGAATTTTAAGTTATACTCATGAAATTTGTAATTACAAGCATAAATTTCATCCTATTCTTTAAAACTGAAAATTATATTTATGTATATAACTTTATCTTTGCAACACTTTTTAAACTTTTTTTTGGAGTATTAAAAAATATTAACGTGTGTGTGTGCATTTAATTTTTATTTCTATACTTCCTACTCGATTCTGAACCTTCTATTGTTTGCCACTATCTTCGGTTCCATGAAAATTTTTATGCTACGTAGCATAAATGTCTTGTAAAACTAATAGTTTTAATGGAAAATGCACCATATTGTATACGTGGGTGGAAAAAATATTTATAATGGAGATGAGGCACATGTTGATAATTTGGCGGCGCTTATCAATATGTCAACAGATTCAAAGTTAAAAATCTAAATTTAAACAAGAACAGCTTCAAATTTTATGTCCCAAACTCATGCAAAAATACACAGTATTTCTCATACAATATTAACAGTTTAACAATGCCATTTTTAAAATTGTATTTAGGTGAAATATATTTCTCAACGAAGTGGCCACTTAAACAAATTAAACCCAGAATATGTAATGTGTGATTGCATTTAACTGCCAGAGATTTTTCATTTTGTGGAGCACATATCCTGCATACTAAACATAATGCAGGTAAGTGACACTCCGTGATCACAAATTAATCTTAATAATGAGTATATTATATTATAAAATTAGATTAATTTTTTAGAAATAAATACAATACTTTTTCTTAATTGCTTTACATGAAGTACCTATAGGTAACATGTTGATTTACTTTAAATAATATTTTGATACATTCTTTAAGTATGTGGGGTTAAATGGGGCTCCACAAAAATATTTTTCTAGTTCTAGGAGTTCCGTAAGAAATTTAAGGGTTCCATGAGTTGAAAAAGATTGAAGACTACTGCTTTATAGTAAAAGCTTGTCTCAAAGGTCACAAGCTTCTGGTGAAGATTAAATCACCAAGAAAAATTTCCCCACATCAAAAAGCGGAGTTTTCCCAATTTTCTGAAAAAGTGGACATTACAATCAAAGGCAGAAATTCTTCCCTTAATCTTCACCAAAGCAACAAAAATATTTATTCCTAAAACTTACAAAACATTAATTTTTAAACACAAAAGTTAAATATAAAAAGCAGAAAAAACTAATGTACTTAATTGTACATATGGAAAACAGTTAACTGTACAAGAAGATAATGCCAAATGCTGTTATTTGTAGCCGACAGTGAAAAACTGCTTCCCAGCATGAACAACCAGAATATTTTTGTTTGACCATATAATGGCAATATTTTTTAATTTTGCAGAATCAACAGTCGAAGCTTCAGTACCAAAAAAAAAAAAAAAAAAAAAAACTTACCCTGTAGTACTCGATGTAAAAAAAAATAACCATACATTAATAAAAAGAAAAGTACTTCAAAGTAAGAATTTAATCCTTATTTATACTTATGGCAATAAATAACAAAAACAATGATAAAAATTAAATACATAAAATTGATGAAAATTCAGAAATCTTTTCCAGATTTATCGGTAGTTTTTCAATAACATTTTAAAAGTCTAAAATCAAAAAGTAAAAGAATCTAAAATTCAAAAATTACACTTTAAGAGATTCTAGAAAGTTCTGTACAATGAATTGAGCATGTATATTGAATTGAGTAATCTGATAAAAATTTGTCTTCACTTTTTGTGGAGATATGTCACCAGAATTTGACAAAATCTATTTAAAAGTACAAAACAAATAATTTTTAAACTAAAGAACTCTAAAGGTCTAACACAGGAAATATGCCTGTATATGTATCAAAAGTGGAACATGGCCACTAAAATCTCATTATTAAAGTTTCCTTTTGAATTATACTCTATTTTAACAGAGTTCATTTAGGAATGTTTACAGTTGCTGACACACATGCAGCAAATCCATTTTAAACTGTCTAGGAGCAGACCTTGATAGAAAAGGTATTCACAGAATAGTTTCATTCCAGCAGAAATTCTAAACTTAACAAAGTTTACTTTATTAGTTGGCAAACTCGTGTAGGTAGAAGTGAATTCTTTTAATAAAGGACATCATTTACACTTGAAGAGTAAAACTTGAAAGTCAGTTAAATTTTTAATCCAGATGAGAATTTCATTACTAGAAACAAACAGGACAAGGTAGAAATGCAATGATTGACATCATTTTGCTTAAATTATATTACCTGAAAGTGTTTTGGGTGAGAGTTAAATAAAGAATCAATTAATAGATGCTGCTTTTGGTTTAACTAAGTCTTTCCTAGTTTGATTAGATTAGAGAGGAGGGGGAGGCCTTTGGATTTGGCAATTTTCATCCACATGTCATAGACAGCTTAGCTATCGAATCCGGTAGACCAAAACACCTATCGCTAAATGAAGTAGCTTGGCGAACCATTTCCGTCGCCAAAAGAAATCTACATAGCTAAGGGCACCTCTCTCTCCCCCCGCCCATTCTAAACTTTAACCCACTTTTTCTTTCTTTTCATATCAGTGTAGAAATTTCTATTGAACGTTAACGTTTTCTGAAGAAAATTCATTCACGTAATAATTGTATATAATAAATCGAAACAAACGAGCAAAAGAAAAAAATCCAACTTATTTGACAACGAAAGCAATGCAAAAGAAAATTAGTAGTGAGAAAGATGATAGAAAGTATATAAACAAAAATTCAAAATTGCCAGATTTAGACTTACACTGAAAGGAATAAAAAAGTTTGCCATCTTTGCAGAATTCAAGTAAACAATTTAAGTAAAAAAAAATCAAGCAACTCAATCAAAAGCTGTTGCCAGATGTAAAGTATTTATATTCAACTGACTGTGGCATAGTAAAGTGTATTTAGCACTAAATTCAATAATGAAAATAAAAACATGTAATTTGGAAATTATTTTTCTTAAAGGGTGCACATGCGCACTAACAAAGAATTTTTGAAAGTTCACCTTGAAGGGATGATAAGAGATGTCAAAAGAAAGATCGCTTACTGAGGACAGGGGCGGCTTTAGGGCCGGACAAACCGGACCGCTGCCCGGGGGGAGGCAAATTTTAAGGGCGGCATTTGATCGAATTATATATATATATATATATATATATATATATAATTTTTTGTTACAAAAATTTTTAATATATATTCTGAATATTATTTAGTGGGAATTTGGTATTTCATTAAACGTATCTTATTTCCTTATTTTGTACTCTGTATGTTTAATATCAGTTTTCTTTTTCTGTTGAAACTTAAAAATTTTTGAGGCGGGAGTATATGTTAAATGATGAAAGTGATATGTTTACATATCTTTCACAAGTAACTTTCTTCCCTTCCAGGACCAATGGACATTCTTTGCACTCATATGATGTCCGTTGTCAGCTATTCATAAGAATACAGGCGTAATAAGAGTTTTGATAGATAGGGAGCATTAGGAGATATTTTATTTTAGTAGTAAGTAATTATTATGTCCTTAATATCGAATTGTTTTGTATTTCTTAAGCCTTAAAATTTTATACACTCATGGACAAAATAATTAGCACACCAAGAAATAATTGGGGGATGGTAACGAAACTTGGCATGAAGGTACATGTCGGGGAGCTATGCAAATGATTAGAAATGCAGCGTGAAGGCGTATTACGTATAGCCAGTTGAGGGCATTTAGCGTCGTTTTTCGTGGAGTATAAAACAGGTAACCAAAGCTTGTTTGATTGTGCTGAATCATTTACAAAGGAAGATCTGAGATAAACATGCCATTACGCCATTTTTGAAGACAATATGAGCAGCGGTCGCAGTTTGAGAGGGGAAGAATCATCGGCATATTGAAAGCTATGTGGTTAGCTAGGTGAGTAGCTTGTCAATTAGGCCACTCTGATTGTGTTGTGAGGATGTGTTGGGACCAGTGGATCCGAGAGATGTCATTTACACGAAGACTAAGGTCAGGATACCCTCGACAGACCAGTTTTGACGAATATGTAAGGAACCTTTCCACTAATCTTCTTAGGCGTTTTTTGGGAATATAAATTCGCGTTTATTTCAATCAACTCCAAAGAGATAAACGGGATATGCAAAATAGATAAGGTATTTAAGTCGAGCATTGTAAGCTAGCAAGGTAGATGATGGAAGGCTATTGAGCCAGCAACTTTAAACGCATTTTTAGAAGATTCAATTAGATTATATTCGTGAAGACGTCGTGCTGCTAGACGTACCACAAAGCTGATATAAGCCAGCGGTAAATAAAGGGTGTTTTTTTAAAGGTACAGAATTTTAAATTGCAATAAAACAACGATGTATTATTCGATTGACATGAATTTTTTTATTCGAAAGATAATCTCGTGGCATTACATTTTAAATATGATTTCTGGCTTATGACTGCCACGGCTGGCTCGGATGTAGTACAATCTGGACGTCCGATTTTCGATGACTTTTTCCAACATTTGTGGCCGTATATCGGCAATAACACGGAGAAAGTTGTCTTCCAAATGGTCAAGCGTTTGTGGCTTATCCGCATAGACCAATAACTTTACATAGCCTCACAGAAAATAGCCTAGCGGTGTTAAATCACAAGATCTTGGAGGCCAAATCACAGGTCCAAAACGTGAAATTAGGCGGTCACCAAACGTGTCTTTCAATAAATCGATTTGACACAAGCTGTGTGACATGTTGCGCCGTCTTGTTGGAACCACAGCTCCTGGACATCATGATTGTTCAATTAAGGAATGGAAAAGTTAGTAATCATGGCTCTATACCGATCACCATTGACTGTAACGTTGTGGCCTTCATCGTTTTTGAAGAAGTACGGACCAATGATTCCTCCAGCCTGTAAAGCGCACCAAACAGTCCGTTTTTCTGGATGTAACGGTGTTACGACATACACTTGTGGATTAGCTTCACTCTAAATACGGCAGTTTTGTTTGTTGACGTAGCCATTCAACCAGAAGTGCGCTTCATCGCTAAACAAAATTCGCTTATGAAAATCGGGAACAACGGCAATCTCGTTTTGGGCCCATTCGACGAATTTACGCCTTGCTTGATGATCGTTTTGATGAATTGCCAAACCAAACTGAGAATAAATCCCTTGACGGCTTTTAAATCGGTCGCCATCTTGGAAAGTAATGCCAACTTAAACTTCTATACCTGAAAAAAAACACTCTTTATAATTTACGTACGCTTAAAATAAGCGTCAGTTAAAGTGACTTGGTTAAAGTTAATGAAAGTTAAGAATTCGAGTGCGTGTATTTCTTGGATCTCCTATTTCGGTAGACCTAGTTTGAGCTTGTCGCGTTGCGTGGTTAGACATTCTTCACTACAACACGGTTGAATGAAATAACAATAAACATTTATTAACTTTAAAGATAAAAGATCAAATGAGCATTTAAGAGGTAAGCTTCCAAAAACTACAACACATGGTAAAACCAGGCACGATACAAGAATAATAGATCAATTCAGTTCAGTTATGGAGTAGTTTTGTTGAGCTGTAAGGTCGCTGCATACTCCCCTTCCAGTGTCAACGATACCTAGTTGGAAGATTAACTTTGCGACCAGAACGTGTAGATGGCTGGGTAGGCGTTGAAGCTGTTGGATGATGTTCCACTATAGCAGGTGTTAGAGCTGTTGCATTAGGTTCAACAGTAGCAGGTGTTTCATTCTTGGTTTGAGGTAGTTGCAAGTCCTCAGTGTTAAGAAAGAAGGCAGGTTTGCATCTATCAATAGATACAAATACCTGTTTGTCATTGATGTCAAGGAAAAACACTTTATCCTTCCTTTGTACAGTCGGTCGAAAAAATTGTTGAGCACCGTGACCCTTTCAAAAAATGATTGGAAATGGAAAACGACCTTTATTGAAATGACCTTTGTTGAAACCATCTCACTTGAAATTTATCATGAACACCCCCATCTCATTTGAAACCGTCTCATTTGAAATGAATCATGAAAACTGTCTCATTTGAAACCATCTCATTTGAATTGAAAATAATCTCATTTGAAACGAATCGTCTCATTTGAAACCATTTCACTTGAAATTAATCATGAAAACTGTCTCATTTGAAACGAAAGCCATCTCATTTGAAAAGAAAACCATTTCATTTAAAACCCTCTCATTTGAATCGAAAACCCTCTCATTTAAAATCATGTCATTTGAGTCGAAAACCCTCTCCTTTGAAACTAAAATCCTCTCCTTTGAAACTAAAATCCTCTCCTTTGAAACTAAAATCCTCTCCTTTGAATCGAAAATCCTCTCCTTTGAATCGAAAATCCTCTCCTTTGAATCGAAAATCCTCTCCTTTGAATCGAAAATCCTCTCCTTTGAATCGAAAATCCTCTCCTTTGAATCGAAAATCCTCTTCTTTGAATCGAAATTCGTCTCCTTTGAAACCCTTTCACTTGAAACCCTCCCATTTGAATTGATCTCCACACCGTATTTTGGTTCCCTCCTTTTCGTTTCAAACGACTCTTTTTACATGACTCTTGTCCCCTTTTCCCCTGCTTTTTATCCAAACCATGCCTTTCAGATCCCAAAGGAACGTTCCAACAGCTCTTTTTGTTTGATTTGTGTCCCTTTTCACCCCATTTTTTTATCCCAACGTTGTGTTTAGGGTCTCGATTTGAAAGGGACACAAAATATCCAAAAGCGTTAAGAGGTATGGACAGGATAAAATTTTTCAGATTTCTCCCAAAAATATTTTAGCACGGGGCGAGAGAAAATTTTTCATTCCATCCCAGAGAGACAATTTAGACAGGGGTCATCCACAAATGAAATTCTTGACAGGTCAAATGAAACAGAGGTCTCCCAAAAATAGTTTTAACACGGGGGTGAAATGACATGCTGGACTGGTCCAATGAAATGATGGACGGGTCATATGAAATGAACAAAACAAAATTTTTCAAATTTCACACAAAGATTTTTCAGGGCCAAGAGAAAATTTTTCATTCCTCCCGAGAGCGACGATTGAGACAGGGAGTCATCCACAAATGACATGCTGTACAGGTCCAATGACATGCTGGACGGTTACAATGACATATTTGGTGAGAGGGCCAACTCATTCCAATCTAGGTGACGATTCACAGGTAATTTGATGCATCTAGGGGGACCACCTCATCCCAAACTTGGTGACGATTCACAGTGATGCATCTAGGGGGACCACCTCATTCCAATCTTGGGGATTATTCACAGTGATGCATTTGGATGAGAAGGCCTCCCATCTTGGTGTATGAATGGACCAATCTTGGTGTATAAATGGATCCGAAAAAAGAAGGAAGAACTGCCCCCCTATTGTCGGTCTTGAAGATTTTTGCTAAAAAACATTTACTGTTAAGACTGCCAGAATTTGAGATGGAAACAAGACTCCAAATCCTGACAGTCTTAACAAAAAACATTTAGCCATTCAAAAGCACTCCGAAGGTGCTGGCCTTTTATACTCTAATGAGGTCACGTGAAACAATTTCTATTGGCTGGTCCTTCCAACGTTGTCTTGAAACACTGAATCGACTCGATTGGCCCAGAAAGTTTATTCAGCATAAATGAGCGCACATTAGCTGAGTGATCCAAACTTGGTATACCCGAAAAAAGGAGGACCAAGTCAACTCGACTCGATACCCCTTTCCAATTTTTTTTTACAAAATTGAAACGCCAAAGTTGGGTTCAAAAAAAAAAGGGTGTAATGATACTCTGACTCGATCTGACCCAGATTTCCAAATACGATAGTGGTGGTCCAAAAAGTGTTGTACCGAAATCATTCTGACAAAAAAAATGAGACTTATTGAAAAAATGTATACAATGAACTACAGGCAATTATTGACAGATCCATGGGTTGGATGGCTCCGATAGATTTTTTGACACAAGTCTGGACATACAAAAAAATATATACAATGAGCTACAGGCAACTATTGACAGACAGATCCATGGGTTGGATGGGTCCGATAGATTTTTTGACACAAGAGTTTACTCTGGGCATTGTCAAGTCCATAGGCTCCCTTTCAAATTCATCCAGGAAGGAGAAGAGATTCTCATCAAAAATAGAGGGTACCATACGAAGCAGCTGGAGTTCTTGGGGTCAAAATACGAACGACATGAGCTGGTCGAATGCATCTGTCGACTCCAAAGGGTCCAAAATGTCGAACTCTGAGAGAAGCTGCATAGGTTCTGGGAGACTCTGCACAGGTGACTGTGGGACTTGTGACACTGGAATCTGCACAGGTTCTGATACATGTAGAATCTGCACAGGTTCTGATACATGTAGAATCTGCACAGGTTCTGATACATGTAGAATCTGCATAGGTGGCTGTGGGACTTGTGACACTGGAATCTGCACAGGTTCTGGAACATCTGGAATCTGCAGAGGTTCTGATACATGTAGAATGTTCATAGGTTCTTGGAGAATCTGCATAGGTGGCTGTGGGACTTGCGACACTGGAATCTGCACATGTTCTGGAACATCTGGAATCTGCACAGGTGGTTCAGGGACTCTTGACACTGGAATCTGCACAGGTGGCTCTGAGACATGGGACACTGGAATCTGCACATGTTCTGGAACATCTGGAATATGCACAGGTGGTTCAGGGACTCTTGACACTGGAATCTGCACAGGTGGTTCTGGGACTTGTGACACTGGAATCTGCACAGGTGGTTCTGGGACTTGTGACACTGGAATCTGCAATGGTGATTGTGTGAGAAGTGGAATCTGCACAGGTTCTAGGACATCTGGAATCTGCACAGGTGGTTGTGGAATCTGCAAAGGTGGCTCTAGGACATCTGGAATCTGCACAGGTTCTAGGACATCTGTAATCTGCACAGGTTGTTGTGGAATCTGCACAGGTGGTTGAATGGATGAAATGGTTGAATGAAAATGGATTTCACATTACGGATTGCGTCTGGAGTACGGAAAACTGCACTGAAGGTCCAGACACTTGTGAATGTTATTTTTTATTTAACGAACCCGAGAACTATTTTATTGTGAAACAATTGGATCACGTCATTATACGGGATGGATCAATACATCACAAGGATTGTTTGACAAAAGCCCATTGTCAATGTGGGAGAATACCATCTCTATTTTAAGAATCAATTCATTTTGAAATTTTATCCTGGACACCTCTTTGATCATTTATCTTGACAATTTATCGTACCACCATGCCAGTCGTTTCGGCTCCATGCTCTTGTCAACCAGATTGCTTAGTGTGTGGTAGGGGAGATGTGCCACCCCATGATTGTGCCATGCACGTTTTATTGGAATCGATGGTGTTTCAAGAACGAATGTTGTACGGCGAGCCCACCGAAGCAAGATTGGAGGAAATTTTACAGAGTGGAAAGGAATATTTACCTCGAGCCATGCATATGACGGACCAAAATAGCGTACGTTGGCAGACAATGTATCACTATGTCAAAAGTGGCTTTCGACGACACAACGGAAATTCTTCGCAAAGATAAACTTTTTTCCACTGTAAAATAAAATATGAAGGGAAAATAAAATCTGAACAAAAAATGAAATCTATGTATCATTTTGAATGCCGAATTGTCGTCTTATAAACGAACCCCTTTGCCACCCATGCGGGCGTGAGCTACAAATTATCTCCCGTCCATCGAAAAGGCCGTGGATGGAATTTTTTTAGTATCTTCCACCCCTCGTGGTTACCCCCAACCTTGCCCCACACTATTTTGCTGGACCCTCTCCTGGGTGCATAATGGTTCAACCCTGTTGTCTTTCAATGCCCATCCAAAGTCCCTTTCTGCTTCTCTCTCGAGCCAATCAAAAGCCACTTCCTGCTTCTCTCTAGTATAAAAACAGGACTCGGAAGCCAGTCGCCTTATAGACATAGAGGCCGAGCACGCATTTCAAGTCTACCTGATCCAATACCAGGGAGTGCATCTCTCTGATTACATTACGTTTATGACGCAGTTTCGAATCATTGTCAACGGCTTGCAACCTCCCGAGATTATTAAACCCACACTGACACTGAACAACGTATTGGGGAGCTGCTGACTAAAGTGCTCCCTGATCATCATTTTCTGGACATTCTTCGCGTCAGAGCCTTTGCTCGTTCTGAACCAAAGGACGTGTCCAGTGACTACGTGGAGCAGGAGGCTTCCAAAGGAAAAGGAGCCTTCATTAAAGCTCTGTGGACTCTGTATGCCAAATCCAGCTTATACCGTTTGGCATAAAAGGCTTGGAAACGACATGGTCCGCAAAACCTGACCACGTGGACTCTATTGGCTCAAGCGGTGTTGGATGGATGTTATGCAGAGAAATGGCCCGATACCGTGTTTCAAGTCCCCGACGTATGCTCCATCTGGCTGAGTCCGATGCACTGGCCAGAAAAAGACACACTGTGGCCATGGGTTTCACTTGCAATGTTTGTTGCAACACTTGGACGTGAGTAATACCTGTCCCTCTGCAGGGCACCCAACCCATTGAGAACATCCTAGAGACCGTGATGAGCCCCAGAAAAATGGGAGAACTAGAAAAAGAGCATAGCTCTCGACCAGTTCTCCCATTTTTTTGGGTTGTTCTAGACGCCAAGGTTGGCTTCCAAAGCTTATTGGGAAGCACAAGAGTTGTCTCGCCATCAGGGTCGAAAATTGAAAGAATGAAATGTAAGAAAATTGAAAAAGGACTCTGGAAGAAAAGATGAAAGGTTTCACTAAAAAAAAAAATTTTTTTAAGTATATACACTCTGTCGCAAAAATATATGCACCCAGAAGAAATCAAGCTACAATCACGAAACTCGGCAAGAATGTAGTCTGGTAAGAGATATGCAAATGATTAAAATTTCGAAGCCAATGAGACAAGGCTAAGTGTGCTATGCGCATATTAGTTGCGCAACTGGGAGAGTTTAAAAGCATGAGTACGAGCGCCGTACGGCTATCCAAACGAATCTGATGACTTTGATAGACGATATTGAGACTTAGGATGCCTCTAAGACGTAACCGGCGGCAGTACGAGCAGCTGACGGACTTTGATAGGGGCCGTATAATAGGCCTCAGAGAAGCAGGTTGGTCGAATAGACGTATCGGCCGCCACCTCGGTCGGAGCGATATGGTAGTTGCTCGGTGTTGGCAACAGTGGATCACAGAAGGTAGAGTGTACCGTCGCGGAGGGTCAGGACGTCCCAGGAACACAAATGATCGCGAGGATCGTGCAATCAGAAGAGTGGCCCCTTCGGCACCAACAACGTCGCTAGCATCGATTCAACGCCACTTAACTCCTTCCAGACATCCAGTGCCATCAAGAGAAACCACAAGGAGACGACTGACCGAAGTTGGCTTGAGGAGCCGACGTCCGCTAAGACGCTTACCACTGACCCCACATCATAGGCAGTGTCGACTGGATTTTTGCCGACCTCGGGCAACTTGGAGTGTGACAGACTGGAGACGTGTCATCTTCAGTGATGAATCCCGATTCAGTCTCAGTGCTGATGACCACCGCACACGTGTCTGGAGGCGCACCGGCCAGCGGTCCGATCCGGCATTTATTGTCGAGCGGCATACAGCAATTTCACAAGGTGTGACAGTGTGGGGAGCAATTTCTTGGGACACACGATAATCTTTAGTGGTTCTTCAAGGCACTTTGACAGCTTGCAGATACGTGGACGATATTTTAACGCCGATTGTACTACCCATGCTATCAAGTCGCCCAGGTGCCATTTATCAACAGGATAATGCTCGTCCACATACTGCGCGACTCTCCCAACAATGTCTTCAAGGATATGACGTCCTACCATGGCCTGCCAGGTCACCAGATCTTTCGCCAATAGAGCATGTCTGGTACGCGTTGGGAAGGCAACTGCAGCCGTCCCGAGATACAGGAGAATTAACTGCGCAGATGCAAAGACTATGGCAGGATCTTCCACAGGGGGTCATAAGTGATCTAATTGAATCGATGCCACGCCGAATTTCGGCTTGTATAGCTGCCAGAGGTGGCTTTACTACTTACTGATTTTTAACCTTTTGCAAGCTGTAACCGCTTAATAAAATGATATTTTGTTCTGAATTTTTAATCATTTGTTTATTTTCATATACACTACATGCATACCAAATTTCGTGAATGTAGCTCAATTTCTTCTGGGTGCATATATTTTTTGCGACAGAGTGTATTAAAACTTTTTACTCTTCATGTCAATGATTGTCTTGAGACTTTTCCACACTCAAGGTTTAACCGCGCATCCATGGTGATCGCCCATCCATGTTGGTACTGTGACGTAGTATAGTTTAAAACTTTTACTCTTCATGTCAATGATTGTCTTAAGACTTTTTCCACACTCAAGGTTTAACCGCTCATCCATGGTGATCGTCCATCCATGTTGGTACTGTGACGTAGTATAGTTTAAAACTTTTTACTCTTCATCCCAAGAATTTTTTCCACACTCAAGGTTTAACCGCTCATCCATGGTGATCGTCCATCCATGGTGGTACTGTGACGCATTTACAGACGCCACGGCTTCCTTTTGCAATCCTTGTTGAATCGCATCCTGTTTGAAACGTATAAAAGCGAGAGGTGCTTTAAACACTTTTCATTCGTCATGGACCCGATTGATGCCTTCCCCGAGTACATTTCTACCACGGTGGTGCCCGTGACGCTGCCCGATAAACCCGATGCATTGGAATATGCTGCTCGGCAGGGCCAAGTCCGAGCTGGTATCATCTACCAAGAGCCCACCGCCAAACGGGTGTTTGTTCTGTTTTGTAAAGACCATTGGCATCTAAAAAAAGACGTGGTTGGACAATTTCAAACGGGCCGTCATGGAGGCAAAGCATGTCAATGAATTTAGACCCAACGACGTGATGTGGGAAAAAACATCCAAAGGCCTGTTGAGAAATCCAGACAGTCTGCTCAAAAATACCGACAAGAGAATGGTTTACATTTACAACAACATATTTTTTGCCAAAAAAGACTTTACCTTTGGCTTGCGAACCGTGAATTCCGGAGAGATTCACTTGATTCAAACGACGCATGTACCAATGTTGATCTATGAATTGCCAGCCTCCAGTCTCAAGTGCCGAGCACAACCCAATGTGATTCGGAGAAGTTTTGAGCCCCATGCCCAAATGCTCTACCATCGAACCATCTTGGAGCCCCACACGGCGTATCCGATCCCGGCTGGAACAAACTACATTGTGTTGACGGTTCAAAAAACCGCCATTGGTTTGAACATTATCCCCGAATCCCTTCTGTCCCAGCTCATTCAGAAGGGATTCCACGTGGGAGATTTCCGTAAAATGAAAAAGTTTAATCAAACTCCTTACAAGCTACCTCCACCTAACCCGATTCACGTACCGGCCGAAAAGCGACCTTTGGAGGAAAAAGCTCTACTGAAGAAACGAGTGCGCATCACTCCCGTCATGAGACGTGTGTCCAGACGATTTGAGCTACCGATGGCCCCTGTGCGGATTTCAGATGTCCTAGAGCCTCATGGGCAGATTCCAGATGTCCTAGAGCCACCTGTTTAGATTCCAGATGTCCTACAGCCACCTGTGCAGATTCCACAACCACCTGTGCAGATTCCAGATGTCCTAGAACCTGTGCAGATTCCACTTGTCCCACAATCATCTGTGCAGATTCCAGTGTCACAAGTCCCAGAACCACCTGTGCATATTCCAGTGTCACAAGTCCCTGAACCACCTGTGCAGATTCCAGATGTTCCAGAACATGTGAAGATTCCAGTGTCACAAGTCCCACAGTCACCTGTGCAGATTCCACTTGTGCAGATTCCAGATGTTCCAGAACATGTGCAGATTCCAGTGTCCCAAGTCCAACAGCCATCTATGCAGATTCTACATGTATCAGAACCTGTGCAGTTCTACATGTATCAGAACCTGTGCAGATTCCAGTGTCACAAGTCCCACAGTCACCTGTGCAGAGTCTCCCAGAACCTATGCAGCTTCTCCCAGAGCTCGACATTTTGGACCCTTTGGAGTCGACAGATGCATTCGACCAGCTCATGTCGTTCGTATTTGGACACCAAGAACTCCAGCTGCTTCATACGGTACCCTGTATTTTTGATGAGAATCTCTTCTCCTTCCTGGATGAATTTGAAAGGGAGCCTATGGACTTGACAATGCCCAGAGTAAACTCTTGTGTCAAAGAATCTATCGGACCCATCCAACCCATGGATCTGTCTGTCAATAGTTGCCTGTAGCTCATTGTATATATATTTTTGTATGTCCAGACTAGTGTCAAAAAATCTATCGGAGCCATCCAACCCATGGATCTGTCAATAATTGCCTGTAGTTCATTGTATACATTTTTTCAATAAGTCTCATTTTTTTGTCAGAATGATTTTGGTACAACACTTTTTGGACCACCACTATCGTATTTGGAAATCTGGGTCAGATCGAGTCAGAGTATCATTACACCCTTTTTTTTGAACCCAACTTTGGCGTTTCAATTTTGTAAAAAAAAATTGGAAAGGGGGATCGAGTCGAGTTGACTCGATCCTCCTTTTTTCGGGTATACCAATTTTGGATCGCTCAGCTAATGTGCGCTCATTTACGCTGAATAATCTTTCTGGGCCAATCGAGTCGATTCAGTGTTTCAAGACAACGTTGGAAGGACCAGCCAATAGAAATTGTTTCACGTGACCTCATTAGAGTATAAAAGGCCAGCACCTTCGGAGTGCTTTTGAATGGCCAAATGATTTTTGTTAAGACTGTCAGGATTTGGAGTCTTGTTTCCATCTCAAATTCTGGCAGTCTTAACAGTAAATGTTTTTTTAGCAAAAATCTTCAAGACCGACAATAGGGGGGCAGTTCCCCCTTCTTTTTTCGGGTCCATTTATACACCAAGATTGGTCCATTCATACACCAAGATGGGAGGCCTTCTCATCCAAATGCATCACTGTGAATAATCCCCAAGATTGGAATGAGGTGGTCCCCCTAGATGCATCACTGTGAATCGTCACCAAGTTTGGGATGAGGTGGTCCCCTTAGATGCATCAAATTATCTGTGAATCGTCACCTAGATTGGAATGAGGTGGCCCTTTCACCAAATATGTCATTTTACCCGTCCAGCATGTCATTGGACCTGTCCAGCATGTCATTGGACCTGTCCAGCATGTCATTGGACCTATCCAGCATGTCATTGGACCTGTCCAGCATGTCATTGGTCCTATCCAGCATGTCATTTGTGGATGGCCCCCTGTCTCAATCGTCACTCTGGGGTGGAATGAAAAATTTTCTCTCGGCCCTCAAAATCTTTTTGTGTGAAATTTGAAAAATTTTGTTTTGTTCATTTCATATGACCCGTCCAGCATTTCATTGGACCAGTCCAGCATGTCATTTGACCCCCGTGTTAAAACTATTTTTGGGAGACCTCTGTTCCATTTGACCTCTCAAGAATTTCATTTGTGGATGACCCTTGTCTAAATTGTCTCTCTGGGATGGAATGAAAAATTTTCTCTTGCCCCGTGCTAAAATATTTTTTTACGAGAAATCTAAAAAATTTTACCCTGTCCATACCTCTTAACGCTTTTGGGATATTTTGTGTTTCTTTCAAATTGAGAGCCTAAACACAACGTTGGGATAAAAAATGGAGTGAAAAGGGACACAATTCATACAAAAATAGCCGTTGGAACGTTCCTTTGGGATCTGAAAGGCATGGTTTGGATAAAAAGCAGGGGAAAAGGGGACAAGAGGCATGTAAAAAGAGTCGTTTGAAACGAAAAGGAGGGAACCAAAATACGGTGTGGAGATCGATTCAAATGAGAGGGTTTCGAAAGAAAGGATTTCAAAGGAGAGGATTTTCGTTTCGAAGGAGAGGAATTTCGATTCAAAGGAGAGGATTTTCGTTTCAAAGGAGAGGATTTTCGATTCAAAGGAGAGGATTTTCGTTTCAAAGGAGAGGATTTTCGATTCAAAGGAGAGGATTTTCGTTTCAAAGTAGAGTGTTTTCGATTCAAATGAGATGATTTTAAATGAGAGGGTTTTCGATTCAAATGAGAGGGTTTTAAATGAAATGATTTTCTTTTCAAATGAGAAGGCTTTCGTTTCAAATGAGACAGTTTTCATGATTAATTTCAAGTGAAATGGTTTCAAATGAAATGATTTTCGTTTCAAATGAGACTATTTTCAATTCAAATGAGATGGTTTCAAATGAGACAGTTTTCATGATTCATTTCAAATGAGACGGTTTCAAATGATATGGTGTTCATGATAAATTTCACGTGAGATGGTTTCAACAAAGGTCATTTCAATAAAGGTCGTTTTCCATTTCCAATCATTTTTTGAAAAGGTCACGGTGCTCAACATTTTTTTCGACCGACTGTATGGAACCTATGGTAAGTACTGTAAAACGAGAGGTGAAACTTGATTTACAGTTATTGCCATAGGTTAATGGTATAGTAGTAATAACACCGGGGCCTTGGAAATACCGCAGCATTGTGCCGTTTCCCCAATACCGGGGCCCACAATGAGCTACATACGTTTATTGGCATCTGGAGAGGCGACGCAAATGAAAGCATGCAATGAAAAATTTCATGGGATTAAACGTCCCACTGGCAGATGGATGTACAAACTCCTTTGGGGAAGCAACCAAAAGGAGGGATTTAAACGAAACGAGCGTAAAGAGAAGGGTGAATGATTCAGCTACCCGAGGACCTCATCAACCATGGACGACCCACGGGAGGAGCTAGTGAAGGGAAACGGAAATTTCTGTAGGGTTTCAGGCAAAGGATGCACGATAGCTAGGAGGACTGTAAAAAGAATGCCCAAAAGGTGTACGGTTTTGGGACACTTGGCAACAAAGACTAGGAGAAAGACACATTGAACGGCAAAGACTGTAGAAGCAGGTGAGAGGGTTATGACACATTGAATGGCAAGGACTGGAAAAACAGGTGAGAGGGTTTTGAAACACACTTGAATGGCAAGGACTGTAAAAAGGAGAATGTACACTCTAAAAAGGGTTTACACTTTTGGCACACTTTTATTGCAGTAATTACCATAGGCTAATGATAAAATGGTGAATATTCCAGGGTACTGAGAAAGTTCTGAAATTATTCACTTGAAAGGCAAAATTTAAAAGCTACAGAAAATAAATTGTAAATTTTCCAGGGTACCGAGACATTTCTAATCACACGAAAATCAACATTTAAAAGCCACAGAAAAAGTTGAAAGGCAAGAAACATTTAAAGCTATTTAAAATTTTTTTTTGTAATAAACCCATACCACACATGTATTTTTACAGTATATTTATTTTTGCAACGAATCTGAAAGCATTTGAGTCACAGTATAATCGCCATTCTTCTCAGTCCACAATTTTCCAACAACAAATTATCCCTTTCGGTTTTAAACTCATTTCTTTCGGCTTTGAAGGCATCTCTTTCGGCTTTGAAGGCATCTCTTTCGGCTTTGAAGGTATCGCTTTCGGTTTTAAACTGATTTCTTTCAGTTTTAAACACATTTCTTTCGGCTTTGAAAGTATCTCTTTCAGATTTAAGAACATCCCTTTCTGCTTTCCATTCATTTTCTTTTAATTTCAATTCGTTTTTAAATACGTCTCGTTCCATCTTCAAAAACGCCACTATTGTTTTCCAATAATTATCCTGTTCCATTTGCACTTTTTCCTTAATTTCCTTGAGTTGCTTCATGGAATTCTGTTGCTTTGGGGATAAAATATATAGTTGGTCCTTGAGAATTTGAAGGGAATATCCAGGTGTGAAATATATTTTATTGTCCCCGTGCAACGTCAAATACCTTTCTTCTTGGACGTTGAATGGAATCTGACAATGGATAAATTTCCAGCCCGTCACTTTAATGGGTACTACCCACTTCAAATTGCGCCACTTGTCTCTCACGCATTCGGCGTGGATATCCCACAGTACCACATTCTTGCTACCGTTTTGTTCCACGAGCAACCTTTCTATCCCGTTGGGAAACAGAGTGCATAAAAATGCAATACTGTGTTCATGCATGGGTCGATTGATATGAAAATGGGAGGTGTGTTTTCCCTCTTCTACTTTTTTTGGGATTCTACCATCACACATGGCCTTGGGTTGGCTCACGTACACAATGATCCGGGCCAAGTGAAAAGCCTCTCGAATTTTCACGCATTTCTTGGCGAGTCCCTTGTTTGGAAAATCATAACGAATTTTGTGTTTCCAAATGTCTTTAAACAAACTCTCTGGATTACAGGCCAGAATCATGTGCCGGTGTTGTATTTTACCTTCCAGTCCGTCGCACAGACACCAGAAGGGTAAAAGGACAAATTCATTCCGAATCATTTCCATCTCCCGACAAAATATGGGAAAGGCGTCGTGTTTCACCATAATGTGAAACCACTCCATGTCTTGAGACAGGTAGCGTTGGAGGATTCCGAGAACGTCCTTTCTCAAACCACTCGATTCACTAAATTCTAGTCCATGTGGCCACATGTCGGGTATTTCAAACACTGAATCGTAAAATCTCTCATACGTGGGGTCTTTGCTACGATCATACAGGGAGTTGGGCATCGAGATGAAATACTTGCACTCGCACGTGACACCTTCAAATAAGTCGTAATCCGGGGATCGGTCATCCTCTTTCCCACGAGCCATAAAGTCTTTCAAACAACCCACTACATACTTCACATTGTCACGCTTCATTCGTTGCCCATGAGGCCAAGATTTCAATCCCATGCAAAAAACGCACTCTTTACGATTTTTCAAAAATGTTCTTGCAAAGCATGCTTGTGGTAGTAATGTCCAAAGGTCATGGATTCTAAGCAAAGGGGACAATGAACGACAATATCCGAAGATGAATCTATAAGCCGGTAAAGCGTCTTGATAGACATGCGTTGCTTCTCTTGGAACTCAGATAGAAAAGAACTGTACAGCAGTATGCTTGATTTGATACATAAAGGCTACATGCATACAAAAAAATGTTTTTTAAGGATAATAATAATAACAGTAATATAATTATTGTCATGGCTTTTTTGTGATTATAACAAATCCATTCAATGCCATGGTATTTCCCAGCATGTTTATCCTTGCAATAAATCTGAAAACATTTGAGTCAAATTGATGAGCATTCTTCTCAGTCCGCAATTTTCCAACAGCAAATTATCCCTTTCGGTTTTAAACACATTCATTTCGGCTTTAAAGATATCTCTTTCGGCTTTAAAGGTATCTCTTTCAGATTTAAGAGCATCTCTCTCAGCTTTCCACTCATTTTCCTTGGATTGTAAATCGTTTTTAAACATGTCTCGTTCCAACTTTAAATCTAACACTTTGTCTTTCCAATAATTTTCCTGTTCCATTTGCACTTCTTTAAATTGCTTCATGCGCTGCTTCACTTGGAACCAAGAAAAAAAAAAATGACTCTACAACAATATGCTTGATATATAAATGCTACAGACAAAAAAAATTTTTTTTCTCCTCCAAGGATTACAATTATTAATTTTAATATGATTACTATTATAATACAACAACTTGATGTTGTTTTGATGTAGTTGGTATACAAATACTTTTTAACAGTGCTTGTTGTTTTAACGTAATGGGTATACAAATATTTTTTACCAATGGTTATTGTCTCGGATCATGAGAAATACAT
>BMAU01003536.1:0-22099 GCA_019973935.1 Trichonephila clavipes
CATATATTCTGTTTTTAAGGAACTTATCTAAAAATTACATATTGTGCTTTTCTAAGATTAAAGCAGCTGATTCTGATGCTTATTGCATGTATTAAAAATGTATGGATTTAGGTTTTCATACATTATGCATGCATACTTTTCTAATATATATCATACACATCATACATATGCATGTATTTTATTCAAAGGAATGGTGAGAGTATTATTTATGAAATTAGCAAGTGTGTAAAAATTGTATTAAGATACAGTAAACAACAAAAATATCAATATATGTCATATATGAAATATTTATAGATAATAATACTTGTAGTATTTATTGAAACACATTACTCTGTAACTATTACAAAAACACGTTTAATATCTTTTAGATATTTATAACATTTTAAAACGTTTAACATACATGAAACGAGAATATACCTTATTTTACAATTTTTTAAAACTTAAATTTTGTAAAAAGTTTTAGAGTAATGACATGAACTTTATAATATATATATATATATATATATATATATATATATATATATATATATATATATATGCTTTATTACCAAATATGGTGCGAGTACTGAAAAAGTTTATGTATACTAAAAATAATCACATTAGAAATTAAATTTATACTTTTTTTTTTACTTTTAAGGATTGCCTACATAATCGTAATTCAAAGTTATGCAACGTTCCCCTCCCAGCGTTTCTTTCCCCTTTGCAGACCATCATTGAAAACCTCAAAAGAATGCTTCGAAAAACCATTACTCCAACACGGATGACATAATTTGTCTTGACAGGCCACTGAACCCTCAGGTTTTCCAGTACTGGAAGGAGAGAGAGAGAATGAGTCGCTTAGAACGTGATTGGAAGAATAGAATGAACGTGGAAAATTCCAAAACCACAACACAACATTTTTCCATAAATTTCACCGACACGATATGGTGATCAAGTAGACTGTCTACAAGAAAGCAGACACCTTTAGAGAAATCATACCACAGGTCTTCTTGGCCTGAGCCGCATGTCTGGTATGCACGTGTATTTTCTCGGAGGGATGTGAACAGATGGGCTTTCTCTGCTTGCACATTCCTTTGGTCTGTGGATCATATTAATTGATCCAAGATTCACACAGATTTACCTGTCGATCAATGAAATCACGCTGATCTTAGTCCAAAAGATTCAGAATCACTCTTGGCATCAGTATGATTCTGACTCATTGGCATATAAAGTTCTTTGTGAATAATTTGTAATATACTGTTATAGTTAGTATACGTCACATGCATGATCATTTGCAAAGTTGTTCTTCGTTTTAATAGAATAAGGTGTTCAACTTCCTTATCATTATAATGGAACTCGTCCCAAGAGAGAGTGTGATGTTTTTAATTTCTTCGTTCATTTCGTAATGGTTTTTCTAGACAACTTAACTTTTTAAAGGAAAGAAAAGGTTCTTACTTCATTTCTATACATGTAAAAAACTTGTATTAACTTCACTTTTCGAACCAAACAAATTCAACTATAATAGCTGTAAAATAAAAAAAAAATATATCTTCAGGTGACCCATTTAATATTTGAACCAAGTTTTATTGAAACATGTCAAATTTTTCGTGTTGATAATATTTATTTTACGATTTCCCACGCAACCATTTTGTAAGCAATCTCAACTAATAAATTGATACAGTGTTTTTAAATTTAAGATATTTTATAGATTTGCCTTAAGGTATCCGACTACGTTTGGAACCGTGATTGGGGGTCACTTCACGAATATCCATGGAAAGATCGGTTTTTTAATTTTTATAGAAACATAAAATATCATTCTTTTTCCTTCTAATGCAATTGAAATTTTTGCTCTCTAGCTGAATTAGTATTATTTTTAATATTTTTTTTAAAGTGGTTTACATCTGTCACACCTCAAAACCATTGATCGCAAAAAACCCTCTCAAATCGAAACAAAAGACACATGCTACTTTTCAGCCTTATTAAATGGTTTAAATTGATTAAAAAATTTATTTTGATCAGCAACTTATTCAGGAAAGAAGTGAAGTGAATAGTTGAAGATGTTTGTTTACTTACAAGCTATTTTTTACCTCGTTAAATGCAACGAATTTATGTTATTGTGTGCAATAGTATTCTTCATCAAAGACATTAATGATAAAACTTTTAAAAAACGTTTTTTAAACTCGGTTAAATAATAAAATGTTTAAGAAATGAAAGTTTGGATAAAATGAACAAAAATCCAAACTTTCAAGGAATTAAATGTTGATAACAGTCAGACAATTTCAACATAAATAAATCAAATTTAAAATCAAAGTTAGGTATGTTTAATAAAGAGTATGTTTCTTTTTTGGATTCATTTGAATGTTTCTCTGTGAGATGACTGACATTGTACTGTTTTTTTTTGTGCTTTGAAACAACATTAATTACATAAAATTAATGCAAAACCAAGGTATCCCGATAAGTTTTTATTGCAAATCTAGGGTTTGGCTACAAATTTGTTAATATGTTGTAAATTTTGTGGTCTTATTCCAACATTTCTTAATACCAGGTTTACTAAAACAATAGTTAATTAAAAAAAGATACAAAGTTATATGAAGTGGAAAATAGAATTTCATATGCTATGAGGCCTATTTAAAAAGAAACAGTTGCAAAAATATCTTGCGGAGTTATGAATTTGTCACCTACACCAAAGTGGTTTTACGATTCCATGCATACAATAAATAATGTGACAGAGAAAGTAACCAAAGTGTCTATGGCATTATATGTATTAAATGGCATGTCATATCATTTAATACTGGATAGCCAAATGTACCAGTGGCTATCAATCGTACCTGGTTAAAAATAAGCCATACTTTTCTAAATGGTGTAGTTCCGGCAGTTAGTTTGGGACACTGGGAAAGTTGTTGATGCTAAAATATTATTGCAGAAACGCTCATGTAATTTTAACAGCTATGTACATAGAGATGAGAGTTCGGCAAGTTACGTTGTAAATAGTAGGGTAATGGAAGTGTTGAAGAGGTACACTTTTTTTTGTATCTCCCATCGCTCACAGACATTGCACAATTTACGATATACAAACTATTTAGACTATATGGGGACTCTAAAGTATACAAAGAAGTTTTAGAATCTAAACCTTAAAGATATGTCAATATTTAAAAATTAAAATGCGTTGGTCACATGTTGAGAAAATGATGGGGACATGGCTTAGGGCGTTAAAATCAAAATTAAAAGACAAAATGCTAATGGACAAAAAATCTTTAGGATGCCGTAATGGTTTGACTGATGCAGAAATAGACATATTGCAAAAATACTATGTTTTGGCTATTGAAAACAACTTGGGAAAATTTGTCAGCTATAAGGCAAGCTATTTGGGCTATATATTTTGATAAAATGTTCACAGATTTGAATCTATGACACGGTTTATGACCCATGGGAAGTGACTTGTGGTGTAGATATAATATGTTCATTCAGAAAGGTTACACATATAAGCATAAACACGACTTACCTATTGAAAATAGGAATTACATAAAAAAAAGTATTTAGAGGTATCTACTCTTGAACATTTATCTAGATGCTTGCTTGATAAAACTCGAAATATTAGTGAAAGCGGAAATAGTGTTTGGTGTATAATTCCAAAAACTGTGTGCAATTGTTAACTTTAAAAACTATAGTACATGAAGCTATATACTTATATAATCAAGGCTCCATTACCAAATTAAAAGTTTTAGGTGTATTAAACATTCAACCTCTGGATTTTACATATATCGAGCGTTGCAAGAAGTAGATTATGTGTGTATAAGGAGAGCAGAATAGGCAGTTTTACAATGAATCAAAAAAGCTAGAATTAAAAACAAACAATTAAAATGTAGACAAGAAGATTATCTTTAAGTGACACTAGCAATCCAAGTTACAGTTCTGGCATGCATTAGATAATAGTAAGTTTCTACTTTAAATCACTATTTCTCAAAAGTGTAAATTTCAACACAAAAGGAACATTTTTGAAAAAAAAAACTACTTATTTGACAGCATTGAAACTTTGTACATGTGTTAACACTATAAAAAATATTTTAATGAGATATTTTGTCAAAATAATTATTCAAATATATTTATGGATTAAAATTTACAAGAATTTTCATCGTTTTAAAAATGTTGGTGTATTACTCCACATATGAAATTTTTTTTAAAAAAAAAAACTAATCAAAATTTTGAAAAATGCTCCCATTAAAATAATACAAATAATACAATGAATACACAAAAAAATTCATGACTGTACAAGCGATCAATTTTTTATTAAACTTGGTCATTTTTATCATTACGGAGATAGGGGAAAATGCTGCGTAAATTGACCCCCTTAAACAAGCGTATAAATGGATAATTTCGTGATATTTAGTGTCACTTAGATTATAATACATGTATAATATTATTTTAAGAACATTTTGACAAAAAAATATTAAATACTATATTTTGGAATAAAATTAACTTAGAGTAACTGTTTTTCAAAATATTTTCCTTTTACAAAAATGCCTCTAAATTAATAATATTTTGCTTATATAAAGTAAAAACTTCTCCAAAGAGATTGAATTATTTGTTTTTAAAAAATTCACATTATTTTCAGAGTTACAGCCATTTGAAATATTTATCGGAGTTTTTGTTTCTTAAAATCCCCCCCCCCTGTTTTCTAAAACATGGTTAATCCAATTCTAAGTTATATATTTCAAAAATTCTAGTTGAGCCTCTCTACAGAGGTCTGAGCTATATACAGACAAACTATTTTTATATTAGAAGCATTTTTCCCAAAAGGAGAATATTTTCAAAATTGGTCATTCTATGTTCATTTTTTGTCAAAATATTGTACTTAAATAATTTTTTTTGTAATAATATTCTTAAAATAATTTTATATACATTTTCTAATCCAAGTGAAACTAAATATCACAAATAATATCCATTTATACGCTTTTACAAAATCATGGTTCAGAACGTAGTAGGATACCTTAAATTATTTTAACTATCTTAGTCCAATACAATTTCATGTGGAAGGTGTTACACTTAAGATAATAAAAGCATTTTCTCTGATTCCAAACTGAAATCTCAAAGTACAAAATAAGAAAAACTTATTTCGAAGTCTTAGTGTGTCTTTTTACAAGCAAATTAATTCTAATATAACAGATGATACATAAAATACTGAAAGACGACTATTTGACCTAATTGGGTACATCATTTTTTTAACTTAACAACAAATGTAAGCAACCAATTATTTGTTTCAGCATAAATAAAAGCATGGAAATAAATTGAATAGTTTTATGCATTCTGGTATTCATTATTCTCGAAAATATTCTTTTTTTCAACTCAATAAAGAAAAATCGTGTTTACGATATGTTTATTCACACTTATTTGGAAAAGTACTGTACCCTAACTTATGTCTTAATATTTACAGGAATCGTATTTATTCAAACAATACTTTCTGGCTGACACCCACACATTCACATACACACAAATATAAAATAAATATATATAAATAGTTATAAACCTAATTATTACCAATAAACACAGTAAGAAATATTAGCCACAGTAGTACAATAGCAAACCCTTGGCCTTAGAAAATGATATATATATATATATATATATATATATATATATATATATATATATATATATATATATATATATTTATATATATATATATTTATATATATATATATAAACCAATACAAAAGAATTTTTTTTTCAATATATATAATATATATATATACATACACATATATATAAAATTATACATATATATACATATACACAAATACATAAGCAAAAATATAAAAATAAACATATAGTTATATACCTAAGATAACTAAAAGTAGAAGGAGGCACATAGTATAAATGCAAATTCCTGGCCTTAGGAACCAGGATTGCAGGTTTAAACAAGTTTTGCGGCGCCAACCTTCACCTGTAATTTGTCACACTATGTACCAAGAGGAAAGGAAAGAGTTATATATGTAGAATTTAAATATTAAAAAACATTAAACTAAATAACATAAGAACATTAACCTAACCCAGTGTTTCTCAAAGTGTGGGGCGCGCCCCCCTGGGGAGGCGCGATGACCCTACAAGAGGGGCGCGAGCGTATCGAAAATTTAAAGATTTTTTTAAAAAAAAATAACCGGAAAGAGAAGTAAAACAAAATGCTTTCTTCCATAATAAAAAAAATACACACAACAACACTGACATAATTTATGTTTATTATCTGGCTTTTTTCCGTCATTAAATAGCTATCTTTGATCCCAAAACCAAATTAAAGAAAAAAAAACATTTTGTTTTATTTGCTGTATTTCCTAATTGAGAGAATTTTTTATTACGTTTTAACATAAAATATTACTCGTTAAAAGAAAAATGAAACCCAGACTCTGAGAAAAATTCTAAGAAGATAAACAATTCACCACTGTAATTATTATTGAAATACTGTACATTAGTTGTAGAAAAAGAAAAGGAAGTCATGTTTCACTTTTCAGCCAGGCTGCATAGTACGTTTGCTAATCATTTGATTGACCTTCAATCTTATGGTATGGTTTTATTATCAATATTAGTTCCCTCCCATCTTTTATGTGTTTGCTTTTCGCTTAGAGAAATTGTAAATAATTGAGTTTTGCGATATTTGGTAAATAATTGATTGGTTTAACATTTCTGTAGGATAATTGAAAAGTGTCTGATTTGCGTCCTTTATTATGGTCTTGTACTTTTGAATCATTTTAGTTCAGTTTTATTGGATTTTTTCTCAAATCATCAAATAATTGAATAGTGCTTGAAAGAAGGTAAGTATACTTTCTATAAATATAAAATATTCACTAGAATTCCGATTTGTATCGTGTACAGTAAAAATTATTCTAAACAAATGATTGGGGTGACTGAGTCCCCCCGCACTACCATTAATGTTAGTATCGAGTACGCGCCTGCTCCCGGGTTAAAACATTTTGAAGTCTTCTCGCTTTAAATGTTAAAAAGTAACACAATTATTCTTCATAGGAATTTTATATTCTTTTTTTCATTATTTAACATTAATTCTAAATGCTAATTGTGTGCGGTTTAAAATTACATTTCTTTTAAACACTTATTTACAATTATAGCATTTATCTAAAAAAAAAAAAAAAACGTTTTACATTTTTGTATACAATGTCGTGCACACAGTTTTACTCTCCTTACAGTTCAGCTATTATATCAAGAATAATGTTTTATTTTTTTTAAAAAATGAACTCGTGCGAAGAGTCGGTGTTTCAGCCAGTATACGTTTGATGTATCAGTACTGAAGAAGGTATTTTATAAATAATTTCTTATTACTGAATTTGGCCGCGTAGCCGAGTGGTATAGGTATCGGATCGTGGCTTGCCTTGTCACGAGTTCGAGCCCAGTACCACTAAAGATCCGCCGTGTGAGGGCAGCGATGCACGTTAAATCTGTTGAGAGTTGAAACGTTTTCCCGTTGGTATGGTGTGGTAGTTAGGAGAGAGTAGTGCCAGCTCAGGTGTCATCCACGTCACTTGACCATGGTTCAAAATTACGTGGTCCGTCGTCAAAAGCCCTCGTGCAGCTGAACAGTGCGACGTTAATATTCAATCAATCAATTTTATTACTAAATTAAGAACAAGTTTAATAATTATTAGGGACTTCCATGGGCTTGTCTTGTAGAGGAAAGTTTTTCAAATGAAGGTTTAATATCAGAAATTGACACTTAAAGAGTTATTTTTCTATATTTAGCTGAGATCTATATTTTGTCTTCAAGGCATCCACTGCAGAAAATCCGGTTTGAAAAAGGTAGGATGTTGAAAATGGTAATAGTATACGAAGTGCTTTTGTTTTCAGTACAGATAATTCCTCATCCACCTCTACCCCAAATTCAAAGAGTGATTTATTACAAAATTGCCTTTTAATTTTCACTGGATGTGAAATCTATGAAGTTTTTTCTTCTTCGGAAGTTGAGAGCCCTTCTGGAGTATCTTGAAATAGATCCCTAATCCACTCGTAACTTGCTACCAACCTGTCCTCATCCAGAAAATACTTTTTAAAATTCTTTGCCAACATAGCTAAATAATTTTACATGTTTTAAAAACAACTTTCACATGTTGTTCTACAGATTTGTAATTTTTAACACATATCGAGCTGGGGCTTTTTTTCCATCATTTACTTCAGTAGTGGTAAATCCAAAATTTAAGTATTTTTGAGAAGATCGCCTTGATTTAATTTTCGGAACCATGCTCGTTCGTCTGTGTACTTGTTGATTCTTTATTATGGTCGAATGTTTGCTTACGACTTAAAAATGTATGTATGATATTGTTTTAATCTACTGCCGTAAATACTTAATTACCGTGAATTACAATTAACGTGGAAATTTAAAAAAAATGTACATTCACAAGCTAGATTCGGTAGCTATAGGAGTATCGAGTCGACCAAAACTGACTGGAATTGTACGAGGAAAAGCATTTTTACATGTTTTGCGCAGACGTCCGATAGGTTGCCCAGACTCACGCAAACGTACCCTATAATGCCAGATGTGATGGATATGATAGAGAACGACATTGACTAGACTATTTTTCTAATGACATTTGTACTTTGAGAAATGAATGCTGAAGGAAATAAATCTTTAATTAAATACATCATTTTGCGATCTGTTCCAATTTAAAAATTAGAGAAAAAGAAAAATAACATAATTCTAAGTAATATATATTTTAAGTAATTTTCTTAAAATATATATTACTTAAAAGTTACCTATACACAAAATTTAATATACTTATCGTATTAATTTGTACGGTTTATAATTAAGATCGTATTGTAACTTTAGCGTCTCTCTCTCAAAGTGCATTTTTATTGCAGTAAATACATTATTGTTGTACAGGGGGGCGAGACAAAAATTATGATTGAAAATTGGGTCGCCAGTATTCAAAGTTTGAGAAACACTGACCTAACCTACTAAATCGGAGTTAAAACGATGGCCAAGATTGCAGTAACGTGTTCCCGCCAAATAGGGAGAGCAGATCCGCATAAAGCTAATTGCGATACGATATACGATAATAAGAAATATATATATACATATATATATATATATACCTTTAAAAATCATAAAAAAATCATATAAAATTAGCGTAAAATATAAAAGAAACTGAAAAATATTTATTTTTTTTTAAATAAGCATGTGGCGCCATCTATTTAATAATTGTAGAATAAATTAGATATTGTCTAAATTTAAAAATACGTTACAAAACATAATAACAGTAAATAATTACAGTAATACAAAATGTTTCATAAAAAACCATTATAAATATAATTACAAAGAAAGTTAGCAGGATATCCATGTTCAATACAGTGATTAAAATTTTTTAAGATTTAAAAATATTAGCTTTATCGCTAACTAATACATTATTGCGATAAATATAGTTAAAAATAATATTTCTATATATAGATATTGATAAACTAGAATTCCAGTAAGGCACTTTGATGATATTAAAATTAAAAAGGCATTTCTTTTATCATAAATATTACTATGTAGTTTCAAATCCTTAATATACAGTGATACATCTAGGTAATTTGTTTTGATTGGATTATTATTAATTTTAACTAAGTTTAAGTAGGGCGGATAAAAATTAATAATAGGATTTAAATTAACATTTTTACCAAAAATAATTAAATGATCAATATATCTAAAAATGTAGTAGTCATTATTAATAACATAATTATATTCATAAAAATGTAAATAAATATTAGCCAAACTATTACTAGCTGGGCCCCCTTGGGGGAGTCCTTTCTCTTGTTTATATAAAGAACCATTAAATTTGATGTAAGTTTCTTTTAACACAAAATCTATGAGAGTTTTAAATTTGTTAAAATTAATATTAAGGTTATACATACTGTGGTTTTCTAAAATTAATTTAATAATATCATATAAATCAATAGAAGTGACAAGATCTTCAAAGTCATAACTATGAACTCAATAAATATTTCTATTATTAAAAAAATCTATAATCTCTCTACTATTTTTAATTATAGCTTTATTACATTGCTGATTAACAAAGTTTTGTATAATATTATGAAGTAATTTGCCTGCAGTAGTAATATACGCTCTAACACCATTTGCACAGTTCTAAATTTAACCGGACTTTTATGGAATTTTGGAGTTAAAAAAGATAAATGGATACTTAATTTTAGGAATACAATAACCTAATTTTGTATAAATACCAATAATACGATTACTTTATTCATTATGTGACAAATCTAATTTTTTAAAAGAACCATTTTTAAGAAAGTGATCTTAAAGAATATTATAATAAAAATACTAACAAATCACACAGCATATTTACCAGGTATTTTATTAATGTAAACTATGATAAAATTCTTTTGTAGTTCATAAATTTTCTGTTTTATATCTTTAAAAGTAGTTTCATATTGAGAATGGTAGCTAAAATTCATAAGGACTTATAAAATATTGTACTTATACTCATCAAATGCCTCAATAGGTAGTCCAAATTTAATTGCAGATTTTGTAATAAAATTATCTATATCTTTAATAATTTGTTTTTTAACAGTATTGTTGTTATTAGAAACATTTAATCTAAAATTAGTGCCTTTACTCATTATATCTTTTAAAATATTATCATTGATTACGTCTAAGTTGCCACTAACTACATGCTTATGATGACCATCAATAAAATCATTATTGTTTTTACATATACAATCTTCTATATTAATAGAGGGCGAACTATTGTTGTAATTAAATATAAATCTGCCCATCGTTTTGCTATATTTAAAAGCTTTCTTTACAACGACCTTTCTAACCGGAAAAAGTGACAAATGTCTATTAAATACACTAGAAAAGTTAATTTTGTCAAAAGTTTTGTTCATGAATAATTCATGCAGTACTCTGTAAAAGGGTCATTAATTTTCTCAACATTAATATTAAATTTATTAACTAGATAGTTAAGAATGTGTTTAATAATATGTACTGCAGGACAAACCTATATATATATATATATATATATATATATATATATATATATATATATATATATGTAATATATATATGATATATATAATATATATATGATATATGTATATATATATATATATATATATATATATTTAGTAAAATGATTTTAGTGATACAGCAGATCTAGAAAGGTATCACACAGCACACGTGTATCAGGTTGACGAACTAAAATGCTCAAATTACAGGTAATTTTAAAAGCTGGTGTAATGTGCGCCTTGATACCTAATGATTTGAAATAAAAAGTGGATGAATAAATTTAAATTTTATAAAACATTGCGACATACATTAGGACAAATCGGTGAGTTTTTATTTAATTGGAAAAAAAGACAATTTATAAAATTGGTAGCATTTTATAAAAATCTTTGTTTTAGTTTTCTCAGAAGTGTAGAAATACGTATTAATAAACCTTGCACATAGTATAGAAATTGAGGTGGTAAAAAAGTGTTTGCCTTTTAGATTACCTGAATATTTTAAATTTTGCAGCGTATGTATACGATCTCAAATACCGTATCACTTTTCAAATACTTTATGTTATTGTAAAATTATATATATATATATATATATATATGAGGCTGTTCAGTGATGGCACAACAGTCGTCTATCGTTTATTATACATTTATTTGTAAAAATTATTATTTAGATACTATTTACAATACAGATATAGTCATACAGTTTTACATCTTCAATATCCTTCAACGTCTTATAACTACCACGAAACGTTATCGTCTTTGCGTTACGTCTTTACTACATGGTGCCGTCTCCTGTTCAGCTTCATAGTGCGTGTAATAACTGACAGGCTCCTAAAACACACCTAACACTCCTAGGCATGCGCAGTATATTTAGTAGTGTGGCATGGAATTTGCGGTCGGCACCCCATATATGTGCGTGTGTAAAAATTCATTTAAATTTTCTCTGGAGGGCGTCTATTTATAACAGTGATGATCCTTCAAGCATTTCATGATATTGATTCCAGAATTTCGCAAGAATTTGACAGATGTATTTTATTTTACCCACTGAATGAGTAGTAATCTCAATCTTATCTCCCAAATAAACTGAAGTGTTAATGCTATTTAATGAGTATGATGCAGTCTTGCATCACTAGCGTATACGAACCAATCATAAAAGCCTCTACCATAAATCATAAGATTTTAACAGCGTGCGGTTGATAAAAATATAAATTGATGATATCTCGAGAAGAAACAATGTTTTTGGGAGCGTCCTGCAAATTGCTCGTGTTATGTTTTCTTTCTGCTTCTTGTTTTACGTTTTCATATGATTTTTTCGTAACTAAATAAATGTGGATTATTCACGATGCAGCAAATAATTGACTACCTGCTTAGTTGCGCCACGATTTAGAACAACCGGAGAAAAAGGTCATCTTTCTGCAAAATGTCATTATAAAGTCCAGAATTAACATATGAATATATAATATAATCATGTGTAAAATCTCCATATAAAACGAAAAGTGGGTAGCTTTTTATATTTATTTATCAGTTTTATATTCTTATAACACACAAAGCAGCGTTATTTTTTATAAAAATAATCTACTTTTTGTATCTTAAAAAATAAGTTAATTAGTAGATCTCAGTTTAAATTTATTGTTATTCAGTTCCTAATTGCATTCATGAATATGTTATACATGATTGTCCGATTTGTTTTCAATTCATTTGAAATAAATTGATAAAAATAAGATATTTTGTTGTTTCACCTTTTATCTGTCGCGTTTAAATATTTAAAAATTTAAATTCTCCCTTTGTTTTAGTTTCCTTAAAATAATTAACTTAATCATAGTAAAAGTATACTTTAAGAAAATGCCGCAAACTGAACAATCATTCATTTGCAATAAATTCGTTTATAATATTATACTTCACAAAAAGTTAATTAAATTGTAAAAAAATACCACATTTTTATATAAATCATAATTCTAATATGTGTGTACATCAAGGAAAATTCGGTTCTGAGAGTAGGTTAATATTTTTACTGAAATTGATTTGGAATTTCACATTCGAAAAAAAAATTGAATAATATCTGGAGAACATTATTTCATTTTTTGTGAAATAAATTCAGACTGATGGATTGCTGTCTGAAGAAAATACCCATAAAAATTTGAATACTAATCATGACAACCGTCATTTACATAGAATAACAAATGGTTTTATTGCACAGTTTATATAAATCATTGCATTTTAAGAAATTTTCCTGCATTATGCTCTTGTGAAAATTAATCATTTCTGCCAAAGAATTTAAGTGTGTCTTTATTTGAACTCAATAAAGGGATTGGCTGCAAAGTATTCCCCATACGTTAAAAAATTAGATATATCAGAGCTCTTAATTTTGAAATGTTCTTTTAGTTCTTTTTTTAATTCTTTTTTTTTTTATTTTAATACCAAGAAATAAAGGAAGATTATTATTAAAGTGTAAAATTTATATGTTCTGTATGTTTAAAATCCACTTTAAATGTGAAGTAGGTCTTTTTTTTTAAATAACTCTGGTTTTTTATTATTTTTTTTAATGATTATATATATATATATATATATATATATATATATATATAACAGTTATCAATTTTTATTACAATATCCTAAAGGTTACCACAAAAGTGTTTTTTTTTATCGATTGCGAGATTAAAATTAACAAATACTAATGCATCTACTTTTCCCTATGAAACTAATAGCCATTATTTTAACTGTATCTGTCTACAATAAGAATTGAACAAGTTCTAAGTATATCTCATATTTTTAACCCCTATACACTTAATGCCACAAAAGGTTTCACCCCAAGAAAAAATTTTCAGATTAAAACAAAATTTTAAATACGTAAATACAACAATGATGTAAGAAAAAGATTTTAAAAAAATCAAAGCAAAATGATAATTTACTGCAGGGAAAATTACAAATAAATGTACATTTTACTATCTTGTTTGGCAACCTCTAGCATGGATGCATAATGCGATAACGTCGGGCTTTGAGATATGCATGTCCCTCAAGATGTCTTTCGAAATCTCATTCCACTATTGCTATAAACGTGTCTCTAATTTGACCAAACTGATATGATGTCCAACTGTCCATCTTAAATTATCTCAAATATGCTTAACCAGTGAGAAATTTGGGTACTAGGCAGACCAGGGAAGGATAGAAATGTGACGGAGGTAGTCCTGTGAAACCCTTTCTGTGTATGAATGAGATTTGACTCGTTTGTGTGTGTGAAAATGACTAATAGGAGCCCTACTTTTGTTGATGATGTATGTGTCTGAAGAATGTCTAGAACTTACCTCTTGGTGGCAATGGTGCTATGAATCAATATTAGGGGTGACTGTGTGATATATGCGATGACACTACATACCACCACACAAGCAGGATTGAGACATTCACTAAAGGGGTCTCCACATATATACACGATTGCCTTCTTTGCTTAACATTTTGAGGACGGCTGGCCGATATAAAGGCCAAAAGGAACAGATCTTTAAAAGACGGCTCTGGCCGATGTAGCGGCCACGCAATACTTTCCCCTCTTCACAGCTTTCGAAACAGCATGAGGCCTATTACAGCCCTCCAAAATCATTTGCTTGACCGGTTTCTTTTGTATTTAAAAAGGAGGGGAACACAGTTCCCTCTTTCACCCTTATCTAGAAATCCCTCTTTTTTCCCTTATGCTTAAATTGTCACTAGCGGAGAGTGCATAGTTATTTTTTCAAGCGATTTTGTCATCTCGATTACCTAATCATTTCATTTTAAACTAATTTGATTATTAAAAAAATGCCTAAACGTAAAAGGGGACTTACCACTGATGAGATTCAGAAAGTTTTAGCAGATTTAGAAGATGAAGTTTTTGATGATTCTGATTCCGATTGTGAGTTAGAAAATGAGGGAGATGATCTGATCTCTGCTCAGCAAAAGTAACACATTGTTAAAAGTTTTGTGTAATAAACGCTTAAAATAGTGTAAATAATTTATGTCTGAAAGTGTAATATTACTTTCTGTGGTATTTATTTTATGTTAAAATTGTGTAATATTCGCAAGCAATGCCGTTTCTTAAATTATAATGGTGATTCAATGAAAAACATAGTGAAATGTTAACGATAGAGTCAAATTGGCAAAGGTCTAGCTCCTGTCATAGCTCGAGCTTTATTAGAACTTTGTAAAACCCGCCGTCTAGGGGAAGTGATGCGTGTTCATACTTTATCCTTCGCATTAGGATTTACTGCAGGTTTTTTCATATATTTTTTTTGGATCACTACATTGAAAATTAAGGGATATACATAAACAAAATACTCCACTTAGGGAAATTTAATCCGTTAGAGCTAATAAATTAATTAGAGATATTCCACTGTAAAATTAATTATATGCACTGTTCATTTAAAATAAATAGTCAAATCGTTTTCAAAGAACATTCCTGCTAAGTATTGGTAGAATATTCCTTCTCTAAATTGGAGCAGTGTGGTAGTTGCTAGAAGGGGGTGCCAGCTCAGGTGTCATCCACGTCACTTGACCATGGCTTAAAATTATGTGGTCCGTTGCCAAAAGCATAACAGGGTGACGTTAATATTAACTAACTCCAAAAAATACAGTACAGTAATTATAATTATTTTTATACTTAAAGTGCAATATCCGTCTATTCAATTAAAATTACAGCGTTATAATAATTACTAACCATAAACAAATTTTGAAAACTTGTCTAAATGATGTAGTGTGAAAGAGAAAGTTTATTTACTTTAAGTACCATAACCGATAAAAGCATTTATTGTGAAAAAAAGATCAATTTCTTAATTCCAAATGTGCATAATAAAATCATAAAAATGGCATTCAAATAAAGAGAGATATATAACAACCTCTCCCTTCAAAACTTAGTTTTATTCTGAAATAAAAAAATTAGGGATTATGCTGATCACAGGAATTAATTAGAAGCGAGCGCCATGCGTAGCCAAAACAAAAAGGGTTTCTTCACAAACAAAAGATAGATATATGCTGTCGTGGGCTTTTTTCAGCGCACGCCAGAATTGCTTGGAGATGGCAGAATTTTCTCCTCCTTACTTGACAAATATCGTTATATTTTGGACACTTCACACAATATCTTTATAAATTGTAGTGTATGCTATAAATTATATGTTCTTCTGATGTATAAGCTATATTACTGTAAAGTTTCATTAAAATCCATTCATTTGTTTTTGCGCGAAAGACGGCCAAACGTCATCACAAACTTTCACACACATTTATAATACATATTAGATTGGACAATGTATTACTGTACAGAAACGTATTTTTACTGTTATCTTACGTTATGCTTAATGAAGAATTTTTAAAAAATTTTTTATATTGAAGCATAAAAAAAGCCTATTTTTAATCGTGTATAAACAACAAAAAAAAAAAAAAAAGAAAAGATATTTACAACAAAAAATTACAGAAATATTCGTTACAGATTCTTAAAATTATCCATTTTAGTCCTTCGACTTTATTTATAAAATGCACACGAAACTAACTTCAACATTTTTATTATAACAATTGATGTATAAAAAAGTTGAGTATTCGAACCAGAAACTCTTAATTCCAATATCATTTCTTTGAAATTTGTGGAAAACATATATTACAAGCTCTTCAGCATAAAAAAAATGCCCCGATTTATACAAAAACCTTAAAAGCAAAAATAAAATCCTTGCTTTAGTTATACTATTATTCTTTGAAAGTTCTACAGTGTTGGATTTCCTGATTAAAAAAAATTAAAGTAAGTTTCCTTTATAATAATAATTACAAAAAAATTTGCAAAATGCTCTAAAATCTACCTGAAGAATGTATATAATCAGAACCTAGTCTAATAGATAGTTACATTGAAGTAAAAAAAAATGTGTTTGTTCTCTTTTTTTTAGCCCAGTTATTCGTGAGTCCCACTTTTTAGGTATGATAGTCCAAAGAAAAAAGTGTTGGGGTGCGCTCTAAGGCTATTCAACTTTTGAAACTCTGAATACAGAATCAGATGGTTCTTGTAAATGAGCATGAAAGCAGGTTGTAAAATCTTTTATATCGATAAAGAATGCTTGCCCTCTTGATTATTGTTGATGCTTTAGTTTTTGGTCATTGTTGATTATCCTATGCATTTTTTTGGTGTAATAAAACCTAGAAGTGCACATCTGCCTTCTTGTAAATCTTCCAAGGTTGCTTTCAAGTAGCCGGAAAACTATTCTTCCTCTAGTTGCCGTAATAAATCTTTAGAGAGTGCATTTCTTTTTCAATGAAATTATCGTACATAGGATAAATAGAAACTATGCCGACCAAGCCCTTCTTCAAGACTGTCCTATTCTACTTGGCGAACGTTAAAAGGAGAATGAAAATAACCCTCTTCGGGGAACTGATATTGTGTTAGATTTTGAGAGATAAGGTAAAAAGCGCCCAATCACTTAGGACAGTGATCCGCAATCCCCGGTCCGCGGATCAAATGGTGCCGGGCTATCTAAAGAACATTAAACTATTGCCATTTTATTTAAAGTGGGGCATTTCTCTCGGATTTGCGCAACTTTCCACAGAAATAACTTTTATTCATTTTTGGTGTAACTATATTTTATTCTGAAGGCATATTTAAATGTAACTAAAATAAAATTGTTAAATCAAAACAATCTAAAATATAAATAATCAACGTGTCCCACCCTCAGCGGGCAGTGGTCAAATTATCAAACGTTGACCAGTCCGCAGCGATAAAAAGGTTGCGGAGCACTGACTTAGGGGACTGTCCAAACGAAGCGGGGGTGATATTTGAAGCTAAAGTCTTTCTTCGTTTTGAAGAAAATCAAAGAAAAATTGTTGTCAGTTATCTGTAACCCGACTGTGGAGTGTGCGTTGAGAGTGAATGAGCGAATATTAACGTCGCACTGTTCAGCTACACGAGGGCTTTTGGCGAAGGACCACGTAATTTTGAACCATGGTCAAGTGAGTGGATGACACCTAAGCTGCCCCCCCTCTCCAAACAACCAAACCACACCACGGGAGGACATTTCACCTCTCAACAGATTTAACGTGCATCGCTGCCCTACACGGCGGTCTTTAGTGGTACTGGGCTCGAACTCATGACATGCCTGCCTGTGCGTTGAGAAGGAAACGTTTTTGTAATTGTTTTGATGTTGATCGAAACAGTTGGCTTCGTAGGAATGTATTGGCTCTATCTTATGCACAAAATCACTCAGTAAAGTCAGTTCATTACCGCACAAAAATCAGAGCTGTAATCTTAGAATTTAAGCAATAATACGCAATTATTTTGAAATTTTAAATAATAAGTAAGGATTATTCAATGGCTAAGAATATCACTTTTTTGTACAAAAAAAAAAAAAAAAATTAAGAAGTCCCAATATGTTGCCCTTACTCGCAAAAGAAACAATTAATTATAAATAAGAATAATATAATCCTTTTGGATAAACAAGTTTGTCGAGATGCATGAAGCTCCTCGGCAACTTAAATATGTTTGTAGTCATAATATTTAGTCTTTGATATCAGCTTATTGTTTGCGTTTTACTATCAAGTATTCTAAGAATTCAAAGCATTTTCTCTTTTTTACTAATGAAAATATTTTATTAATGTTGGAAAAAATATAATTTTAAATTTCTAATGTATATTTAAAGAATTTATTTTTAGGAACACGAGGTATATATAAATTGATAAATTATTAATATTTCATTTGCGAGTTCTATTAGGGTCAAAGTAATAAGACGGACCTCTCGTAATTTAAATGACGATCAAGTAACGAGAACGATAGTCGAGCTAGAGCCTCCACTTCTTATTTTCACACCACGGCAACGTAAGGGCTTTGATTTTATGCGTATCAGCTCTGCTACACAATGGAACCTCTAATCGTGACGATTTTTCAATAAAAACATGTAGTGACTACAATATCGCTCTATCCAACAAGGGCTAACACTTATAGGCTTAGGATATTCATATTTTATAGCATAATGCGAAACACTTAACTGCTATTCATCTCATATATCTGCCACAGTAAATGTTTTATCATAATTTTCTGTATATATAAGAAGAATTAGATCAAAGTAAAAGATTTTAATTTTGGAAAGATGCTTGTTATAATAAAATGTAGATTTAATCTTAGGATTTCGTTGAGTACTATGAATTCTAATGTATCATAATATAATGGATTATGGAAAAATAAAAAATGACAATTATATATACATAAAATCTATCATTCCTTTACGGAAGATATATACGAAAATCCTTAAGATGATTTAAATTTTTAAGATTTTTCTGGCATGTTCTAAAAAAAACAATTATAAATTGAGTAACAATGAAGTTTCCAAAAAAGGATTTATGGCAATATGTTTATTGATATGCAGATGCTTGTAAGAGCTTTTAAACTTACTTTATTGTCGATTTGAGAAAGTCAACTTTACATTATAACATAAAGAAACATGATCAGCAATTGGGCTTTTTTATTTTATTTTATATTTTTGCTTATAATTATGTGCAAGTTATGAAGAATCATATTATTTACTTCTTATTTCTAATTTGACTGTTTTAAATTTTAACACCAGGTGTGTACCAAATTCCTGCATTTATATATATGAATAAAAAATAAATTTAAAACATTTTATAGGTATTTTAATAAATTTAATTGAAAATCAAAACAAATATTTTTTTTTCTTAAATAAAATCAATTAAATTTGGATTAGTTTATTGTACCTTTCCTTCAATGATATAAGCGTTTAATTTTTTTATGAAATGCTTTATATTATCACCTCTGTTTTGTGCTAAAATTTCTTGAATTTCCTTGAACTGAAAACATTAGTAATTACTCCATTGGATTCTTCAAGAAAACATGTTTCCCTAAGAAAGGGGAGACTATTTGTGTTTAGGACTTTCTAAGCCGCGAATATCCCCACTATTCAGCGGGGTATCAACGACTCCCCTGCTTCTTTTATCCGCAGATGTATGGTGTCGTAAATCAGCTACGAAAACAGGGGAAGTAAACTTCGCTGGAAGCACCGTCTTTAAGGGAATTTTTCTCACAAAAACCGCCGTCTCCAAAAGGTTAAACTGAATCTGGATTCTTCGCTGAAGATGACCTGATTCCTTTCGATCACAGGTCAATACCTTCCAGTACGACACCATTACAAACGGAGGAGATAATGAGTGGGTGTCAATGACAATACACATAATGATGGGGATTTCAACTATTCTTCAGCCAGGCACCTGGCAATGGTACGGACTAGCACAGATTCCTACTGCGAAGTTGCTGCCTATGAGTGAAGAGCAGTTAATTTGACAGTTATTACTATGCGTGCGTGCCTGCGAAGTGACGGTCTGTCGATAGCGTCCTCAGTCTGGTCACTGATCTTACATTTTCATTGTAAATGTCATACTTAAAAACAATAAACAGTCTGAAACATATAGTTCAGCAGTCAGTTTATTTTAGAAATAAATTAAAGATATAAAAAATAAGTACTACTAAAGTATTAATAAAAATTTGATTTGTATAAAACAGTTTATTTAATTCAAAGATAGACAAGGATTGTATAAAGAAAATCGCGCTTCCTAACCAAAGGAAATGTTTTAATCAAAATAAATGACATTATTTTAGCTAATGATTCAATGTATTTTTCCATAATATTCCATAATAGTTCCAGACGCGTGTACACCTTTTCTATTATGCGTGGAGTATATGGAAATATGGTTGAACTAAATTGATTTTGAAAAATTATATTTAAAAATTAATTTTTGTGTGATAAGAATTTCAGTGATAAAAAATGTTTAGGTACTAAATAAAATGTAGAATATAAAAGTCCCAAACACGATGAAAAATTTTCTGACATAACCTCCAGTAACATGTATAATACAGTTATTTGCTTAGTTAATAACCACGAAAAAAATATTTGCTCTGAATCATATAACATAATACTGATGAATTCAAATTAAAAATGTTATTAAAGAGAGCTTTATATTTTTTTTTCATTTAACTGAATTACAAAAAGAATACAAGAATGAATTTGAAAACCATAAATTGTTTTAAAATGTCACACAAATATAGATGCGGTTATTGTTTGAATAAACATATAAAAATATATATAATCAACAGTTTGTACATGTGGAATGTAAAGAAAAATTGAAAGGAATAAAAATTGCATCGAGACATTGTTTGGCCGGAGAAAAACATGTTTTCCAAGCCTGGACGAAATCAATATTGCGATCAATTCACACTTTGGTATAAAAGCTGTTCTCGATTTATTTATGAGTTCTATTTCTTTCAAAATTACATATATAGTCTTTTTGGTTGCATAAAAGACTCAGAATACATGTTTTACGTCAAAATCAAAATTTTTTTTTGCGGATAAACCCAACTGCATTGCATTAAAAGTAAATTTTGAATCTGACCTCATTTCCTCCATTATTTTTATTGCCGTCCTTTAATTCACAACTTCCAACTAGAAGACTGTAATTTTCTAAAACTGGAAATAGGAAATTTACTTTCAATTACTTATATCGTGATTTTACTCAAAATCACACGAGTAAAAATTATTTCATGTCATTATGCAATAGCAGTGAGGTTTGTGATGGGGTTAAAAGTTTGGATGCTAGCAGTGATAAAAGGAAATTGGCACTTGAAAATGTGCATTTATTTTCAGTTTCCTTATTTTAAAATAGTCGCTTGACTTTTACAAAATATTTCACTAATAGTGAGCGATAAATGATTTAAAATGTAAAGTTATATGTTTTGTTTTTGTTACCCTATTCATACAGGAATGAATGAATTCCAAAAATAAAAAAAAATATTTATGGTTACAAAAATATGTAATTTTAACTTTTTCATAAGCATGTAACATGTATTCTCTTAAATGTGTATGGTTTTGTTTTTAATTATTAATCATTTGATAGTAGATAGACTTATTGAATTGTATTATTCCATATATTATTTCTGTATTGTCTCATTTGGGACAATGTAGAACCAAAGAGGGGAGAAAACGACAAGATAACCTGAATAACATCAATAAAAATAAGGATGATTTCAAAATATAATTTTCTAATATTACTCAATAATACTCTATCAAATATTTTGCTGATTTTACGATGAAACTTCAACTATATTAGTGCAGCGCCCGAGGCGTTAAATAAGTGA
>BMAU01003537.1:0-31780 GCA_019973935.1 Trichonephila clavipes
TATGCCTTTGTGACGGATCTATTCGCGATCCTTCCACTAATCCTTTTGGGAAATCTTTGGGCTATCAATTCGCGTTATTCACAACCAGTCCTTTGGAAGAAGAAAGAATCGTGATATGCAAATTAAGTCTACTATATATAGTCGAAGTTTTCTTGCGAGAAAGATAATAGGAGAGGAGATAACCAGAAATCAGGTGAGATTGTTACTGACCGGTATCATTATTTAATTATTGTGAATAAATATTTATTAGGAAAAAGATTTAAAGTGACGATTGATCACTGAGATTAAATTAATATTAGATTGAATCGGATAATATATTAGATCTTATATAAAGTAAGGAGCGAGCTTGATAGTCTCCTAATATTTCGTATATTTCGTCTTTGTTCCACTTTCGCCGTTAGCACCGAGACATTCTCTTATCATTATCAATTGAATTTGTGTCGTTTTATTGTGTGATCAATAAATAGATTGTTTGGAACATGGCTAGTGTTTCTTCCCTACCTCCTACATATCTAGGTGCCCAAGAGAGAGGTGAAAACCTCTCACACCTTTACAAACTTTAAATGCGTTTATCTTAGACTTTTAATTTTGAAGGTGTAGGTGTTTTCTAATCCCTAAGGCAATTTTTTGTTCAAGATAAGGCCTTGAAATTTTTTGTATATATTTCCAAACGAATGTTCTTTAAAATTTAGTATGGATTTAGTGCTAATATCTCTAGTTATTTTTTAAAACATGCTAAAGTTACTATATTAAAAATTTTCGCGTTTTTTCCAGGTTTAGCTAGAAAAATAATTATGAAATTCATCAAAGGAACAGATTTTCAAATCCATGCTAACTTTTTTGTAACAATCTAAGAAACATAAATCACTTAAAATGACTAAAATATTTTAAAAAGTGAGTATTTTATAAGAGTTTGAAAAAACTTCAAAAGTTCTTAATTTTTTAAAATTATAAAATAATGGCTGGTCATACTGACTTTTTGCTTACAGAATCAACTTAATAATAAAATCTGAATATAAAACACAAATTATTTTTACTGTTATTGTCACCAAAAGAATTTTTTGAAGAAGGGTACTGTGTAACCCAGTGCTTCTCAAACTTTCAATGTCTGCGACTCAATTTTGAATCGTAATTTTCATCGCGCCCCCTTCGTACAATAACCATATATTGAATTCAATAATAATATACTTTTATGATAAAGCTACAATTTGACTTTAATTATAAACCGTACAAATTTTTAAGATAAGTATTAAATTTTGTATATAGTGTTGTATATGACAAGCCTATGGGTAAATTAACTTATATTAACGTAGTCCATTAACTTTGTTCTGATGAATCAATGATGAAATACATTGTGCATAACTGATATTATTTATAGGTAAATTATATTAGTGTAAATATTTATATTATTTATTATGTCAGAATGTATTTTCTTTTGATTCCTTTAAGAAAATTAATTTTTTAAAAATAATCTTTTATTTTCGACTTTTCGACATTCTCGTGCCACCCCCCGGTAGGATTATCACGCTCCCCCCTAAAAAGGCCGTACCCCACACTTTGAGAAACGCTGGGGGTAGCCTTACGAAGAAAAAAAAGATCTGTCTAAATACACCTAAGAAAACAGAAGATAGATGAATTTTAATGAATTGATTGCATACATGAAAAAAGGATAACACTCTTTAATTCTAAGCATTAAGAGATCTCAGGGGTGTTAACTTCGTCTCGAGGCCTGAAAATGTGAACAATTTTCAAATAGATATAATTCTTTAAAATTAAAATTAAATAATTCGAATCTTTTACACATTATTTACAAAAGAACCAATCATTATTTATGCACAACGTTAAAAATACTTAATATTTATTACAGAACTGTGTTTATTATATTCATATGCTTACAATTTTTAAAATTATGGTTATGTTTCAAACATTTTGTACTTTTTTGGAAACCTCATTCTTTTATAAGTAATGTGTAAAAGATTCGAATTATTTAATTTAAATTTCAAAGAATTATATATATATATATATATATATATATATATATATATATATATATATATATATATATATATATATATATATATCCATTTGAGGATTGTTTATATTTGGATCCCTCGAGACAAAAGTAACATCCCTGAGACCCTTTAAGAAAACATTAATTTTTAACAAAAACAAAAAAAAGGTTATCAATAAACTTTCAACTTATTCCAATTTTAGTTGCTTAATGTTATTATATACATTCGTATATTTATGGTATATATATATATATATATATATATATATATATATAATTGAAATTGTGACGAGTAAAACGAGTAATATTTAAATATATTTTTATTTATTCCGAATGTAATTAATTATTATATACATTTATTAAAATAAGTAAATCTATGTAATAAAGATTAGCCGTTTATATATTTAAATATCCCATTCATATAGGAAAATTTTAGATATATTTTTATCATTACACATCGATAATTATTGCAATTTATGAATGAACTTAATTTTATAAAATACAGATTCTATACCAATTTTGCTTCATTTCCCCATACACCAATATTCAGATTATCATTCTTACTTTCAAATCTAACAATGCTGCAAAAACAATATTTAAAAAACTTTAATTTTATAAATCTTTTCTCCGAATCATAGTTTCGAATACCCTATTTCGAAAATGCGTCTCATTTAATCTCTCACTAAGGGATTAAAACCTATATTTTGACAGATTTATTCGTGATTCCTCGTCAAAAGGATTAGACCTGGAATTTTTAGCAGATTTATTCGTGATTACTTGTAAAAGAATGTCTTAAAAGCTTACATGGGCCTTATTGAGCAGTTGAAACCTTTTCCTAAAACGATTGCATAATTTCTAAACATAATTAATATTTCCCTTCACTTGAACATGTGCTGATGTTTTTCCCATTGTATTTTCCCTATTTAGGACTACACAGTAAAGTTTTTCAAAAAAAAAAATTTAGAGACAATAATATTAAAAATAATTTATGTTTTCAGATCAGTTTAAAAAAATAATTATGAATATAACAAAGGTAGTTTTTGACAAGCCATTGTTTTTGAATTTTTAGAAATTAAAAACTTTGAATTTTTAAAAATAATAATAAAGTACTTAATTTTTAAAAAATTTAATTATTTTAAGGGGTTTATGTTTCATTGATTATTGGGAGCTAAGGTTAGTACGGAATTGAAAATCTGTTTCTTTGTTGAATTCTGATTACAGTTATTTTTATAGCTAAACCTGGAAAAAACTCGAAAATTTTTAAAATATAAACTTAAATATTTTTTAAAAATAACTGTAGCTTGGAGACCTAAATCAGTACTGATTTTCAAAGAATATATATGTGAAAGCCTCTACCAAAATTTTTCAGGACTATCTTGAACTTAAAACAGCCTTAGATAATAGAATACATTTACGCGACTCCAAAGTCTGAGAAAAACACATTGAAAGTTTGTAAGACTATGAAACAAAAAATAATAGAGCCAGTAAAGCTATGATTTTTAATCTGTTGTTTTCCAACTTATGTTATTCATTAAAAAAATACTTTTAATTAAATTTGACAGAAAACGTTTTTTTTTAATTCAAAATATGTTTTTTGTATAATATTGATAGCATTTGTTACGATGACAGATTATTCAGCTTAACCATTACATACATATTATTTTCACAAAAATGTTTTTGCAACGCAAAACATTTGTACAAAAAATAATAATGATGCAAACTTAAGTTAGAAATCCCCAGGTTTTTTACATAATACCTTATTTTTTCTCAGATTTATATCCGAAGAGCTTAGCAAGTTCGTTTGTTTTTTGTTGCGCGACTTTAATATACTGCAGTGTAGTATTATAATGTCTTTTATAATTTAGTTTGGTACATAATACAAATATTCAATTTCATCTGCAATATTTGTATTCAAAACACTTTTTCTGAAGTCTCATTATAGTATCAGCTGAAGGCTAGTTCTTAGATATAATTTCAATAGTATTCCGTATTTTCCAAATATTGTTCCTCAAAACAATCTGAGAATGTTTTGGACGGGGCATTTTCTCTACAGGAAAAAAATCAATCTTAGTGAGTGAGTAAATATTAACATCGCACTATTCAGCTACTCGAGGACTAAAAAAACTGAGAACATAAATAAGCAGAAATGTTTTTAGTAATGATTTTCAATTAATATCCATTTCACTGAAATAATTGATTATGTTCACAAATATTTTTAATTATTAAATTTTTAAGAAAGAATAAATGTTTTAAAATGAAACCTCAACTAAAACCTAAGCTCAGAAAACTTTAAATACCTCAAAAACTAATTGGTTATCAGATCTGAAATTTCCGGGCAAGCTTCCCAACTATATGGGTCACAAGAAAAGGAAAATATATATATATTTTTACTTTTTTCCGATAAATAAACTTCGATTATTTGAATTTCCTTATTTTTAGTGATCTTTTTATTTGGTGATAAATAGCCTAGCTATGTTAATGTAAAACATCAAAAATATTCATTCATACATAATTAAAGGTTAGAAAATATCTTACTTAATTACTTGATCTCAAAGTTAATGAATTTATTGTAAAAAAATCAAAAGTTTATTTTAATTCTTTATCATTAGCAATAGTAATTACTATAAAATACGACTGAGAAAAATGAATATAAATCACTTTTAAGGTATTTTCTTTTAATATTTTACATCATGCCTTGACATCGCATAAAGGTTTATATATTATAGCTGTTCTAAATATAGCTCCTTCCCAAAGAATTTTTGTACATTAAGAGTTCTCAAGATATTTTTAATAGTCTTGACAGGGTTATAAAGTAAAAATTATCTTCTTATATCAAGAAACTAGATAAACTTTATTTTTAATTTGTACATTTTAACTAATAGCTTATTATTTTTCTTAAAGATAGTTACATTTTTAGTATGTCTTTTAGAATCACATTTAATGCAGAAAAAAAACGCAAATACTTTATTACGATTTGATTTCATGCATATGAATTGAGGAGTACTGTTTTTCAAGTCAACTTCCTAAATTAAGTTGTTTATTCTCGTTAGCGATAGCAAATGTAGCGATAATTATATATAAGAGTTTATCCTCTCTGTCTACTCTATGCAAAAGCTTATCAGATCTATATAAAATATGAAAAACATATAAAAGTTTTTACATGTTGTAGAATGTTATTAATTTTACCATCTTTACGTAACAAACTGAGAAAAAAAACTCGTAAGAGATCAAAGAGAACCAAATCGCTCTTCCCCTTTGCTTTGGAAAGAAACCAGAGCGCACGCGTCGCAAAGAACCGCTAGTTGCTTTTCTCCACAGAGTAAGATGCGCAGAAGAGCCGAGATTTCACAACTTATTTAATTCCATGACGTGCGGACGCTTGTTCTTCTTCTGCAATGAAAGTAAGTAGGAATATTAATTCTATTGTTTTTTTACCATCGTTAAATATATGTACGGTTTAATAAAATAATTAATTATAAACAAATTCTACGAAATTGTGTTTTTGGCTAAATGACGCGATAAAAAAATCATTTTGTTTTAACAAAGCTTTTTGATTATTTTACACTTCTTTTATAGCCCATCTAATAAAATAAAGAGTATAATGAAGAATTAATGTATTTTTGCAACGCTTTCGCAACATTTTCATTTTTAATATTTTCAAACATTGGCATCCTTTCGGATAAAAATAAATATGTTAATAAATAAAATATTTCTAAAAATGTTTTTTAATGATAGTTTTTTATCATTTAACCATTAAACATACTTAAAGTCTAAAAAGTTTTCTTTTTGTTTAATTTTTAAAGTCCTAATACGTCTCAAAATGTTTTTTAAGACTTCAGATTTTCTTTCAAGAAATTTGCATCAATTTTAAAGGATTTACTTTTGAAAAATTTTTCAAAGCGTTATTTTTAATTACAAAATAAATCAGAAAACAATACATTTATCAATTATTTAAACGTTTGAAAATTAATACTTTATTCCCTTACTATTATCATAATTTAGGCATTTAAAAACCATCATTACGTTACTTAAATGTTGAAGAATGTTATTATTTTACTTAATTATTTGTGTTAATTTCTTTTAATATTTATGAATGTTATGATGTTACTCAAATACTTAAGAATGAAACTATGTCAATTCTAATATTTAAAATTCCATTGATATTAAGTAGAAAATTTCACAGCTATTTGTTATATTAAAAATACCAAAACTCTTTTTATAAAAAGCTTGTCAAATTGATATATATGGGGGGTTCTATTGATTTAATGCAATAAAGATAGTAATTTTTTTTTTTTCGATTCTTATATAAATCTTGAATTATATATTTCATGCTAAAAACCATCCTTAAAATGAAGAAATTATATACTTCTTCTTAACTAAACACCTATGACGTGGGAAAAGTTCGTTTTCAAAATTTTTACATTAATATTTTGGCCTTTTTTTAAGTAATAATTAGTTATAATGCAGATATGAATTTATTTTTCTATTATTTAGAACAATATAACCTCTTAAGCAGTAGAATATAATTCTTTAAAATGAAAATTATTAAACATTTTAATTTTTATAAAGATTAAAAAATTATATTAAATATTTTTAAATTGCTTTTTTTTAATAAACAATAATTAAGTTTTATTTTCCAAAAAAAAATTATCTAATTTATAGATTTATTTATTTTTTAAAACCGAAGTAAAAAGGTCCTTGATTCTTCTTAAAATTGCTACTATGTTACATAATATTTGTTTAAATTTCTCTGAGATTTCAAAAAATAAAAAAATTTATAATACCTACTTTTAATTGCATAATTAATCATGATTTGAGATTCTATTCTGAATTATATTTCTATTCATTATTCCGAATATTTAATCACGAATTAAAGAAATTGAAACAAATTTATTATTTCCTTAGTTTTCCATTCCAAGCTTACTTTCTACGTTGCTGTGAGTGTGTTAATATTAAGCATTAAAAGGAAATAATCAGTGCTTAGATTATGTCTAATTTTAATAACCTGACCTCAAATTTGCTGAGCTTGCTAGAAAAATGAAATTTTAGTTTAATTTTCCATCATTTATAACAGGCTTACTGTAAAATTTGGCTGGGAAAAATACATTTAAATCAGTCTTAATCAGTCAGTTGTGTATGTTTTAATTTCTTGTCTTACCACCACATAAAATTTGAATATTACAGCTGTTCTAAATAAATTTCCTTCCAAATAATTTCTGACCAAAGTACTTTTAATTATCATCATAAACCTTTACTTTTAAAATTATCTTCTGATATCAAGAAACTACATACATTTTTTTCTTTGTTCTTTTCTTTTTTTCGTTGCGTTTTCTGTTTTTCGTTTTGTTCTTTGTTTCGTTCGTTTTTTCTAATTATTTATTATTTTTCTTAAAGATGCTTCAATTTTTGCGCAAACTGTGTAAATGCCCCTTGGAATTAGAAGAAAATCTAAAGGTGCTGAACTGCATTATTATGGTAAATATAGTTTGTTATTTATTAAAAGCATTTTGCAGTAGGTTTCTTCTATTCTCGACATATGTGTATATAGCATTACAATCATGTCCAAAATTAAGGTTACAAACATAAAATCTATGAAAACTGATGAACTATTTTCTGTGTTGTCACAAAATTTGCCGCAGAGACATCTTATAATGTGATAAAAAATATGCTATCATAACAATATGAAAAAGATTATAAATACTAGGCACAGGGGGGATATCAAAAAGTGTGAAATCATAAATCAGAGTTAAAGCATTTATTTCTGAAAAATCTGTCTAATATGGAGTATAACAACCGTGCACTGCCATACAAACCTCACAACGAGCTACCATCTGTTGATGAGGGTGTTAGTAAGTATTTGTGCCAATAACGCGCATTTTTGAAAAGCTGGACTTTTAATCCCTTGTGGGCCCTGGGAGAAAAGCTACCCTGAGAAAGTGTTTTTCCTAGACCATCCCAAACATATCCAATAGAATTGGGATCCGGAGTCCTCGATGGTTAATCCATACTGCGAATATCCGCTGCTTCATGAAATTCATCAACAATGGGAGTTCTGTGTGGCCGCCCGTTATCATCCATAAAAATGTAGTCTGGGCCCATAGCACCCATAAAAACCTCCCATAGGCTTCTAGGATCTCATCTCTATAGCTCTGTGAGTTAATAGTACCCGCATCGACAACGTACAGGGGTGTATGACTACAACATACAAGGATTCATTTGCATTCAAATCTATAGATTTTTGTTACATAGGAGGGATGAAAACGAGCTCTAGTTTCTCTCCAGATGATGACTCAACGAGAATTCCTTTGTCTGGTACATTTCGACTCATCACTGAAAAGAACACGCCTTCATTCTTGTGGTGTTCATGACTGATGTTTTCAGCTCCAAAATAACGGGTTTTTCCTGCTGGATGTAGCCAAAGGAACGCACCAGACTGGACGGTGGGCATAAAGGCATATCTCTACAAGACGGCTGTGGACTGTTTGCCTGTAAATTCTTCTTCCAGACACAGTAACAAGGTCATGAGCAAGCTGAGTAGCAGTTTCCCGCCTATGTTGTAGTGCACTTAATGCCCAGTAGCGATCCTGTGTAAATGGCGATGCTCTGTGGCAGTCCTGGCTGACCTTCCTCGTGACAGTACCACTTGTTTGTAATTGATTCCATAACCGGGAGACCATTTTCTGGCCACTTGTAACCATCTAGACACCGCCGATTGAGACGGGCCAGCATCAAGCCTGCCAATGACTCTCCATCTGAAGAACTCATCTAAAAGATTAGGACAAACGTTATGTTATTATCACTGCAAACAATATCAACTATCGTTTGTTATAATGCAATATTCTTAAAATTGAGGCCAAATTCCCATGTGCTTGAACGGTCTCAATTCAATAGTTCTGAAAAACTAACACTAAATTACATGTTCTCCTCAACTGATAGTTGATATTGTACTACCCATCCTTCAAAATATATAAAATACAAATTCTTTCAGTTTTAATGGGGGTATTTTAAAATTATGACGAAAAACATGTTTGTGACCTTAATTTTAGACATGAGTATATTTCACCAATTTCCATTAACATTCAGTCTTTCAACATCTCTTTATTTTAGCATTATTTATTTTGCATAAAATGCTCCAGTTTTCATAATTCTAATTTAGTCTTTTTATATTTTAATGTTTTAATGCCTTTTTCTATTCTCTTACAACATTATCAATATCGTTAACCCTCCTGAGCGTTTCACTCTGCCTTGCCAAATCATGTCAAAATATTCAAAAAGTGGTCTACTTTTCAAACTTAAAGGTCACGAAAAGTTTTCAGAATTTTACTCCTTTTACGACACAGGTGGTCCAAAACCCCTCTTAGAAGAGACAATTTTATTGTTTAGTTCGGCCGCTGTTATGTTGGGACACGGAGACTTCTCACTCAGATATTACATTGTTTTTACAGATGTTCCACTTGATTACAATATGAAGGGCGTAGGGTTTGATTTTCACTTAGATCAGCGATACACAACCAGCGGGCCACATGTGTCCCACCAGGCTTTTCTGAGTGGCCCCCCTCATGGCCCATTGCACTAAAAATTCAATTGGTTGAGAACAATGTATTAAAAATTTAGGAGAAATGCTATCACACAATCAAGTAAAAATTAAATATACCAATTTTGCAGTCGATGTCGTACGGGTACGAATTGTAATACTTTTTTTTTGTCTATTTGTACTGTGAAAGGTAGTAATAACAAATAACATGAAGTAGCGAACTGAGCTGTAGTAGTGACTATTTTATAGGTGAAAAAAAGGTGAGTTTAAGTTTTAACAAATAATACTGATTTCAGTCTGGAATTTAATCAAAACATCTTTTTGCTGCTGTTTTCCACTTGATAAAATAATATTTGAAGTAAAAATGAGAGGGACTATGTTAAACGAAAAAAAACAACTTATCAAACGGCATGACAGCTTTGTTTGTATGACAGTAGAATGTAAACTAGGAGCTTGGTTATATGGGTGGAAGGAAACCGAAAGTAAAACATGCATAAAAACGTAAAAAAATGGGTGGATGGGTGTGTAATGTATCAAGTCAACATCAAGCTTTCGTAAAAAACTGTTTAATTCAGTTCGCAATCGACACGTATGTCGTTGAGAGAAAACGGACGCCAGGTGACGCATTTGGGCAGAATACTCTTATGTCCAGAAATGTTAAATAACTCTTTTTAGCTCATGATTTTTTTTTATTTGAAAGTGAAGGATGGCAAATAGAAACTAAAAAATAGTGAGATGTGATTAAAAGTGTTATGTTTGGAATATATGTTCTGTGAGAAAAATAATTGGGTGTTTAACTTAAGACTAGAAGAGAGAGTATATATATAGTATATATATATATACTACTCGCCATTAAAGTTGCTATACCAAGAAGGTGACATGCTACAGGCGTGAAATTTAAACGACAGGAAGAAGGTGCTGTAATATGCAAATGATTAGCTTTTCAGCACATTCAGACGAAGTAGGTACCGGTAGCGACACCTACAATGTGTTTAAATGAGGAAATTGTTCAGCCGGTTTCTTATACACCAATTGCATTTGAACGTTGTTGCCTGGTGAAAGTCCAGCACGCTTAGGACTTTGATAAAGGTCGAATTGTAGCGTATCGGGATTGCGGTTTATCGTATTACAGTATTGCTGCTCGCGTTGGTCGAGATCCAATGACTGTTAGCAGAATATGGAATCGATGGGTTCAGGACGGTAATACCGAATGCCGTGCTGGATCTCAACCGCCTCCTATCACTTCCAGCCGAAAATTCAGGCATGTTACCCGCATGCCTTTAATGGATCGTGCAGTCACGTCACGAGCCCTGAAGGAAGAATTGGGGTCGTTTGCAAGACAACAAATGTCTACACGAACAGTTCGACGACGTTTGCAACAATATGAACTCTCAGCTCGAAGATCATGGCTGTGGCTACTCTTAACGCTACATCACAGACAAGAACGTCTTCAATGGTGTCATCAACTACGAACCAGGGTGCACGAATGGTAAGACATCATTTTATCAGATGAATCCAGGTTCTATATACAGCATCAAAATGGTCGCATTCGTGTTATCCATCATACTGGCCCATCACCTGGCGTGATGGTAAAGCGGTGCTATTGGATACACGTATCTGTCACCTCTTGTTCGCATTGGTGGCACTTTTTAGTGCACGTTACATTTCTGGTGTGTTACGACCCATGGCTCTCCACTTTATTCGAGCTCTGCGAAACTCTACGTTTTAGCAGCATAATGCACGACCGCGTGTTACCGGTATTGTGCGGACCTTCCTTGATACGGAAAATGTTCGGCTGTTTCCCTTGCCTGCACGTTCACCAGATCTCTCACCAATAGAAAACGTCTGATCAATGCTTGCTGAGCAACTGGCTCATCTCCATACGGTAGTCACTACGGTTGATGAGCTGTGGCATCCTGTTGAAGCTGTATGGTCATCCGTACCTGTACATATTATCTAATCTCTGTTTGACTCAATGCCTAGGCGTATAAGTGCTGTTTTTACTGCCAGAGGTGGTTGTTCTGGATACTGATTTCTCAGAATCTATGCACACAAATTTCTTGAAAATTTAATCACTTGTTATTTCCAGTATAATATATTTGTCCAAAAAATAGCATTTTGTAATCTGAATTTCTTCTTGGTGTAGCAATTTTAATGGCCAGTAGTGTAATATACAGTCGGACCTATATATAACGAAGTCACTAAATCCCGGAAAAAAGTTCGTTGCGTGGAAAATTCGCTATACAGAGTTTCATGTTTCAATTTTCTTTTATAAAACACATAAAATATAAGTTAAACTAAGACTATACAGGTATGTTAAAAAAGTAATTAATCACACCTTTTTGTAAATTAATGTATATTTATTTTATGTATCTTACTTATCAAAAAGAAAAGAAAGAAAAACCGCAAGGAAAGTTTCTTGACGCCTTTATCTACTTCCTGAAGAATTATTATTATTATTTTTGATGCTCAGGCTTTTACGTTTAGACATTTACAACCTACTAGGAATGAAGTTACCATTATGGCTGATCAACACTACAAATGAACGGAGACTAGTCAAAAAACACAAGGCAACTCCACTGAGGGTGAAAGGGGATGTCGAAGATGTTTCCAGTGAACTGGATAATGGGGGTTAAAGGTTGGACTTCTTGGATGAAACGCCCAGAATTCTATTGCTCTCGATGAGTTAGGCACTTAATAAAACCAGTTTAAGATTTATGACCACCATGAAATGTGTTAAAAGAGAAAATAATTCGAAATGTCGAGAAATACTTTAAAAATAGGGAGTAAAAAAATTGAATCACAAGTGAAAAAATTCGTTACATAGAAAATGCACTTCGCTATTGGGAGGTTATTTTACGAAGAAAATCGTGAAATGTTCTTGGTTCCAGGAAAAAGTTCGCTGTATAGAAAAATTCGCAATATAGAGGTTCATAATATGGAGGTTCGACTGTATATATATATATATATATATATATATATATATATATAAACTTTTGCTTTTGAAATGCTACGTTAATTTTTTTAGTAGTTTTATAAAAAAAAAAATAAGGCCTGCTTTGGAGCACAGACAGAGCAAAAAATATGATGCATAGTTTGAAAGAATGTTTTCGTACATGTATAGTATTTTTGAAAATTTAAATAACATCAATGAAGCAAATCATATCACTGCAAATGCGTTTTATTTCTGTGTTTGCTGGTATCAAAATAAACCACCTCACTTTTAAATAGCCCAGGAGCTTATATTCTGACTCAACATTTTCTCTGAAATGGTTACAACTTCTACTCAAACTGTGAAGAGACAGATATATATGTGACAGTGCAGTCAAAAAACATTCACAATATGTAAAATTCCTATTTCTCCTCTAATTTCAGAATATTTTAAAAACTGTAGATAAAAACAATTTTATATATTTTTAAGAGAGGCCTAAAAATTCAATTACATGGATGGTTTTTTTTATTTTTAAATATATAAAACGTACATGGATTACAAAACCATTTCTAAAATCCAGAAAACAGTGGAGGAAAAAAATCATATAATTTTGGGTAGTTCGAAATTTTAATATAGTGCACAAATATGCATATTCTTAAGCAAATACGTTTGAAAAGAAAAAAACATTCTATTTAAAACTGAATATATTTTCTTGGATAAAATAAATCGAAGTTCCTCCTGAAATATATAAACAAAATTGTAAGTAAAATATTTTTTTAATTTACAAACAATTACAAATAAACTTTTACTCTAAGAAGATTCCCTGAAATGATGCAATCTTATTCGATAAGCAATAAAACTTGTTGGAATCTTATGCAATTCCTTACTGAATGGGCGAGTCCAAGTTTTCTTATCATGTAAACTTTGGACAAGAATGGGTAGAAAGGAACGCTTAAAAAGTTATATAAATTAACCATTCTAAATTTATATGATTTTTTTAGAGTACAAAAAAAGTATTTGGGCTGCATAACTTTTAAAAAAAGTTCGGTTTACGAAAAAGGAGTGCAAAACTATCTAAAGGAGTACGGTTTTTACCTTAAATATTGCCCAACGCAACAATGATTCGGAAGTCAATTTCACAATTCATTGTTCTAAAAATATATAAAAAATAAAAGACATTTTTGTATTCGCGTAATGTTCATATTTTTTCCTCAAAACTGTAATTGTGAGTGGGGCATCCACCCAAATTGTGGGGTCAGAGATTGCCCCTGCCCCAGGCCGGTTCTGCCCTCGCAAGTAAAAATGCCATCTTCTGTTCTATCCAAAGCATTGTATTGCAGACTGCATTTCCCGTGTGTTTTAGAGAGGCTCGTTTTATATCTTCTACATCAATCGGTTCAAGTTTGAATTGAATATTATAAAATTCTTCACATTCGCACAGCAGTGTCATTTATAATTTTTAATAGTATATGAAGGGTTCAAACTATTACTTTTTTATGTTGACTATTTAGTTAATAATAAGTATAAACATTACTTACAAATATTCTGAAAATTTTAAAATAAATATTTCAAAAACTATTATAGATATACTCATAATATTAATATACCGACGTTTTAGCATCTTAGTTAGGCTTTTATGCAGAAATTTTTTGTATATTCATCAATTTTTTAGCATATTTTTTTGTTTAACAGGCAGTTTTCAAATAAATTGTATGAAATTTACGGAATACATGAAAAAGTGCTAGAGGTGCAATACATTAAAATTTGAATATGTATTTTAAATATTCTAAAAATTATTACTATAATAAAATACCACATCAAGCTGACTTACAAACAAGCAGTCAATATTCGATAGGGTCTAAGGCAAGGGTGGCCAACCCGGGCCCGAGGGTCACATGTGGCCCGCGAGATTTACTTTTCAAAATACTATTATTTTGTGTACTATTTTTGTTTTTAGTGTGGTTTTTTGTAACAAATAAGTCCCATAACTGTTTCTATTCTATCACGTTGCTTTTGTTTTTATACATACTTAGAAGTGGGCAGAATTGCATTGCAGCATTTCAAAAGTTTTCCAATTTGAGAGATAGGGCACAAAAAGTTGTGAGCGCTTTTGGATCAGCTTTTACCTGCTAATCGTTTTTGTCAAAAATGTTATTTATCAAACATAAATTGCGCTGAAACTTAACGGACGAAACTCTGCAACATCAATTACTATGAGTAAACACGTGCATTTGAGATCGACTTCCAAAAATATGTGTATGAGTTGAGAAACAAATATCTCACTAGTTAAATTAATCAAACTTTATTTGGTCTTATTATTATTATTATATTACATATGTTTGTATGCATAAAAAATAATGAAAACAATAAAGATAATTCATGCTGTTTTAAATTTTCACACCAATAAGTGCTTGTTATGGGTCTAAATTTGATATAAAGACACATAGTTTTATATGTGACCCGCTAGATTATTATTTTTTTTCGAAATGGCCCGCAAGGTTATTTGTGTTGACCACCCCTAGTTTGAAAAAGTTCTTACACTCCCCGTTTTTTGAGATTGCTCCAAGGCATTATTGGGGCTGCCGAAGAGCCATAAAAATTTTGTCAGTGTCCATTGTGTAGCTTCAGTTTGTCCTAATTATTTTTCAAAATGTTAAAGCTTTAACGGAGAGGAAAGAACTTTAGAAATATACGGCTCCAACGCTTTTAAAGGTCTTACTTGAAGGCGAGAAAATACGTGTGATCTTTTTTTGAAGCATCTCTGATCTGACAGGATTATACGTGCCTAATGCCCAAATGGTTAATACATTTTGTATTCTTTTAATTTTCAAGCTGTTAAAAATTTCTGCCATTGTATAGATCCTAATTTCAATGATGTGACTTATATTATGTAGAAAATAAGAAATTATATATCTATGAGCTAAACTTTGAAAACATTTACATTTCCTTTTAAGAGAAATAATCAATTTATTTTTACTTGTTGTGTATATCAGTCCTGGATGCAAGAAGGGAGAGAGATTATGGATCACAATTTATCGAACACTTATTATATAGTTTTTAGAATTATTGTTTAAGCATTGTTTTCCATCAACGACTAAACGTGTACACACATTTGATATCCTTCCTCCACAAAAAAAATACGTGAAAACAATTGATATATTCTTATGCTTTGAAAGTCTTAACTAAATAGAAAAAATAAAACTTTATATCACATTAACTAGCACGCATAATATACCACTAAGTTAATTATGTTATACTGAGTACTACTATAAACTAATTATGTTATACTGTGTACTTCTGAGCTAATTGTGTTATATTATATTTTCATTACAGTTCCTCGGATTACTATACCTTGGGTATGGAGTTTGCGTCATGTGGAATAGCGTAGAAAGTTACATTATTCCAACTAATTATGATATTAGCTTTAAGACCATTGTCTGCGGTGTCGGGATTCTTCTTGTATCCTTCCAAGGATACATTTCCGTCAAAAAAGAAAATAAGCGATGTTTAAATTTGGTAATTATCTAACATTTAATCTTGAAGTAAAATTTTTGTTTAGGTATATTAATTCTGTAAAATCTCTTTTTTTATAACGTAATCAGAATTTTTTTTTCCTTCCTAATCTTAGGTTTGTGTTAACTTCTTACCATGTTGCTTTTCGCTTTATTTCTTTGCATTTGTTACGTTTTATCTTTGACTGAGCATTGTTGAAAACATATTTTAGGTTAAGGAATAGGTTAGTAATATTATTAAATCAGTTTATTCAGCAGTATAATCAATAAGATTTTAATTAATCTATCAAATGAATTCTAGATCAATAAATTAATTGGTATTGCAATCATATTATGTATTTTATTTAATACATTTAAATAAATCAGTAGTATAAATATGTTAAATATATCAATACATATTTAAATTAATTAATCACATTAATTAATTTATTTTTGTTCAGTAATGCAGTGGTCTCCAACTCCCGGTCAGTGGACCGGTACCTGTCCGTGGATCAAATACTACTGGTCCGCACAAGAGAAACATTAAATTATTTCCATTTTATTTACTGCGGCATATATTTCTGGAGTTTGGGCTACTTGTTAAATCACTTTATACTCATTTGTGGTGTAGCTATATTTTATTCCGAGGAAATACAATTAAAATAAAATTATGAAAACTAAACAATCTAAAATATAAACAATCAACGTCCACCCCCCTCAGCGAGCCGCGGTAAAATTATCCAACGTTGACCGGTCCGTGGCGATAAAGAGGTTGGGGAACACTGCAGTAATGTATTACATTAGTTAATTATATTAAATATTTGATTATATTAATTAACTTTTTGTCTAATCAATAATATACTTAATTTTTTAATTATTTAATTTAATATAACGTACTAAATCATTTATATCAACAATTAATAGAAGTCTTAGAACAAGTCACACGGAGGAACAACTGTTCATAGCCTATCAGAGTCTGCATTCAAATAATTTTTAAGAATTCAATTTACTAGCGATTTAGAGAGATTGTGCTTATTTTTAAAAAAAGTACATTTAAAATTTCTTTTAAGACCTATTTTAATTCCCAATTCTGCTGTATTAAGATAATTTAAAAACACATTGCGGTTATAAATTGTATTATTTATTTCAATGCTCATTTTACATTGGCCGTTGAATTGTTAGCTTTGCTTACTCTCTCTACGATAAAAAGAATTTAACTAAAACTTTGTCGCGGCCTGAAGGTCGTGGGTGTGAGAGAGTTCGAGGAAAAAGCTAACATAATCCTAAAAATAGCTACTTTTGTTCCATCTTTAGCACTATATGAAATATACAACGTTGTAACTTAACTCTGTGTGGGGAGCTGTATAAAATCCTAACCCTTAATCGGATGTACTAGATTACTGAAATTCACTTATTTGGATTGAAGCTCCTTGCTATGATCCTTCTCGAAGCTCTATAGCTCGGTCATCTTCACGGTTGTTTACTTCACCGATTCCTGGCGAATTCTACATCGACTAATAATCTTAAGACGCGTGACCACCCAATCGCTGTGTTCACCTTTACTAATACTTGGATTTCACGCTTAATGATTGACGCTTAGCCATTAACCTCACATACTAACAACTCGAATAGTACCCGTTACAACTTTCCTTATGGAAGTATTGACAAAGGCATTGATCATGTAAAGGATAATTCAGTATTAAAGATTTGTAACCCAAACATTATTTGCTTATGTTGTGCTATTTTCATGGTAATAAAATCGACAGATTTTTTTTCTCCTTAATACAATTGAAAACATTTCATTTTGGACAACGATTCTAAGACTATTCCACTTAATAATGATTTATTTTTAAAAGAAATGATTTTCAAATCATTGTCGAACAAAATTTGAGAGGGTAATAAATAACTTTCAATTCCTTAGTAGTATAGATATAATAAGTAGCCTTTTTTCTTCATTCACGAATTAAAATAATTAAAAATAGTGCTAAATTCCTTTTAACACATTTTCTCTCTCTTACTTCTAAAAATTTTTATTCAGTTCCATTGTGTTTCTTATTACCTAAACTATTTTCTTTCGTTCAATTATAATTTTTCGAATCAGAGTTTTTTCTTAGAAAGATCATTGGTTCTCAAAAAGGGATGCCTTTATGTAAGAAAGTCAAAAATTGAAACTAATAATACTAAAATGCGCTTTATGTTTAAGAGTTAGAAAATTCACGAAATAAAATGTTTTCAAAAGTCAGAACTATCTGTACAGTATTACGCTATTTCTGATAAGTTATGTCATAAAATCATTATTTTAGACTTTTTTTGTGCTTAAATTTTTAAGATCTGTTTTTTTATCTTGTTTTAGTATTGCATAATAGCAGGGACCCTAATTGCAGCACTTATGCTGCTTGTTGCGACAAACCATCAGATAGAACAGGTGAGGGATTTTAATCAATATATGTTAATATATTTAAAAATTTATTCCTTATTTGTAAGCAATTTTTCTAATGGGCTGCATTTCACAGCTAAACCATTTGCAGACATGGCAAGTTCCCAAATGGGTAAGCCATTTCATAGTGGTACCATCTACTGGCGGCTCTCGCTACCAAATTTTGATGCTTGAATTTATTTTAATTCAAGTTCTCGTTAGATGCTAAATATTATCGTGATTTAATTTTGCAGAGAGTACCAGAGCCAAATTGATACTCAATGGATCTTTTACATATCATATAATCATATGACATGTGTGCCTACAATTTTAGCGTCCAAAAAATCTATTGACTGCAGCTGTGATCGAACCCGCAACCTTAAGCTTACGAAAAAGGCACGCTACCTGTAAGAAACCAAGGCGCGACTTAAAAGAAAAGTTGAAATGTAAATATGTGTGTAGACTCTGAAGAGCCAAAAGTAACATGAAATATCAAAATGTTCCTATCATCTCATAAGGAATGTATAAAAATGAGCAATATATTATCAAATCATTCATATTTACTCAAGCGATTCATATAAAAATTTCTCTGGTGTGATTATGACCCCACGATGGGATTTAACAAATTTAACAGGCTTTCAAGGTGGAATATGAGTTGGAGCTAGACGCTTGACGTACTCGATTTCAGAAACTGATGCAGAATTCTACATTCCTCGATGTACAGTGTCAAGTAATGGCTGATATTAAAGAGTGTTTTTTTCCAGGTATAGAAGTTTAAGTTGGCATTACTTTCCAAGATGGTGACCTATTTAACAGTTGTCAAGTGATTTATTCTCAGTTTGGTTTGGCAATTCATCATGAATAGACTCACGCCTCATAGAGATTCGTCGAATGGGCCCAAAACGAGATTGCCGTTGTTCCCGATTTACATAAGCGAATATTGTTTAGCGATGAAGCGCACTTCTGGTTGAATGGCTACGTCAACAAACAAAACTGCCGCATTTGGAGTGAAGCTAATCCACAAGTGTATGTCGAAACACCATTACATCCAGAAAAACTGACTGTTTGGTGCGCTTTATGGGCTGGTGGAATCATCCGTACTTCTTCAAAAACGATGAAGGCCACAACGTTACAGTCAATGGTGATCGGTATAGAGCCATGATTACTAACTTTTTCATTCCTTAATTGAACAATCATGATGTCCAGGAGCTGTGGTTCCAACAAGACGGCGCAACATGTCACACAGCTCGTGCCACAATCGATTTATTGAAAGACACGTTTGGTGACCGCCTAATTTCACGTTTTGGACCTGTGAATTGGCCTCCAAGATCTTGTGATTTAACACCGCTAGACTATTTTTGTGGGGCTATGTAAAGTCATTGGTCTATGCGGATAAGCCACAAACGCTTGACCATTTGGAAGACAACATTCGCCGTGTTATTGCCGATATACGGCCACAAATGTTGGAAAAAGTCATCGAAAATTGGACGTCCAGATTGGACTACATCCGAGCCAGCCGTGGCAGTCATATGCCATAATCATATTTAAAATGTAATGCCACAAGATTATCTTTCGAATAAAAAAAATCATGTCAATCGAATAATACATCGTTGTTTTCTGCAATTTAAAGTTCTATACCTCTAAAAAAAACACCCTTTACATATGCCCAGTCACTAACTCCCCCCTTTGCACGATCCAGTAGTCAACTGCGTCTAATTAATGTAGGAAGGTAGTAATAAAGGAATAATTAGTGTACCAGACAACCAACACTGAGTCAAATAATAGTAACATTTAGTGTTGATGCTTTCTTCTTGTTCTGCTGAAAGCAAACTTCACAGCCACTCTGCGTCTATTAACCTGTGTAATGTGTTATTGTTCTCTAGCTTGAAAGCGAGTGTTTGTGTTCGTTTTTATGAACTTGGTTGTTGTTTTTACTGCATTGTTGTGTGTATTCAACAATACATATATTTTTTATTACCTCTATTATTGAAAAACTTTAACTTTTAAAAAATGTAGCATTTTAGGGCAATGAGTAAGTAAATCATTATACGTTTAAAAACTGTTTGAATTCTAAGATAGTTCAGTGTTTTTTTAACTGTCACGCAATTTTTAAGCTATGAATTCTTTTTCAGGACTTTAAAATGCGAGTGAACAAGGAGTGCAATCTCGGTCTTCCGATGAACCATTCTTTGACAGAAGTAAGTATTTTATGAAATGAAATTAATTTATTATTTTAAAATGTACTTAGTAACAAAAATAAATAACTTTAGAGCAAGGGACCATAAAAATACAACAAGGCTGAAGTAGCAAAAGTTGATATTTTGCAAAGTGATTAAGAGCAAAATGGTGAACAACTGTAGAGTGTGTGAATGAGTGTTAATTAACTTCGAAGTAAAAAAACAACACGAGGCCCATTGAATGGACCTCGAAATTTTGAATTTAGGTCAAGTGACCAGAAATACACCTGAGCTGGCACAACCGCTCTAAACGATCACACCACGCCAACGGGAAGATTTTGAACTTCGACACATTTAACGTAAACCAGCTTCTCTACACGGCCGGTATTTAGTGGCCCAATGTGAAATAATTATACTGGGTCATTCGCTACCATATTGACAAACTTGCAGGGTGTGTAGGGGGCACAGAGATGATTTAGAATCACATAGGAATGCAGGATCGGAAATACTGTAGTTTCAAGCTTTGCTGCAAAGAAGCAGAGAAAAAAAGAATAGAAACAGCAACGCATTAATAGGACAGAAAACATTTTATTGAAAAGTTATGCTACAACAAGTGTTCGAAATTACGACGAGAAGTTCGCCTGGTAGACTTAACAGCAGGGTTGCATGAAGTTCTTTACATTATGGAAGATTTCTCCCGTCAGTCTTGCGGTAGTTGGCGCAGAACGGAAAGTTTTGTGAACACCAATCGTGCTAGAAGTCATCATTTGAAATCAGTTTTCCGATGTAGCAGTATAAACTCGCATTTTAAGGAGGAACTGGTCGGCATGCTGATTGTGTATATAGAGGTAGACTGTAACGGATACGCCGCTCGTGGTTGTACCAGGAAAGATACATGAACAGGCGACTTCTAAATCTCACGACCTTCACAAGAGTGAAGAGAATGTTAGGTGAGCCTGGTTCTATAACGAGAGCTACTATAAATTGACAGCGATGACGGGGCTCCTCCACATTACTGAATTCACGTCCACAAACACCTCAAAATAACCTTGTTTGGGGCATGGTAGCCCAGTTCCTTGGCCTGCCAGACCTATCTTGCATGGACTTCTTCTGGGGTCACAGGAAAGTTTGACGTACGAGACGTCATTTCCTTCAGTTGAATACCTCATCACTCCAATACCTGTAGCTGCTGGGAGGATACGTCACATGCCAAGATTCTTCTAGAACATTGGGAAATCCATGCATCACCGCTGTCAGGCCTGCCAGACAACTTTTGGTCGTAATTTTGAACACCTGTTGTAGCACAATCTTTCAATAAAATGTTTTCTGTCCCATTAATGCGTTGCTGTTTCTATTCTTTTTCTCTGTTTCTTTGCAGCAAAGCTTGAAATTACGGTACTTCCGGCCCTGCATTTATATGTGTTTCTAAGTAGTCTCTGTAGCCCCTGTACACCCAGAAAGTTTGTCGGTCTGGCAGAGAATCCCCCTGTAGAATGTGAATCGAATAAATGAATCGCATCATGTGATGTACATTTTCTCAGGAATGTAGCTTAGATATCTTGAATGAGGATAGGCTAAATTATGATATCATTTCCATTGGCTCTTTGGATTAATTAACAACTCGAAAAGAAAGATAGAGATTCAAATTTAACTATTTGAGAGAAAGGTAATTAAAATATATTAATAAACTATGATTAATGTGGGCCTTAAAATATTTTGATCCCTTGTCAAAAAACTAAAACTGCACATGTGTTTCAATTAGTGTATATCTTAAATTCCATACAACTTCCCTTGAGGATTTTGATAATTTATTGGTGAGTCTTTAAAATCTAACGATGCGTCTAAGATAATGTTTAAAATAAAAATGTTACTCAAAAACATGCAATTCTTTTTTAAAAAAAAACTCTTTTGAAATTATTTTTTATTTTTAATAAGGTAACATATTTACTTTCAGACTCGATGTAGTTGGTATTAATAGAATTAAAGAATTATATTAAGAAGACTTGGCACCCTTTGAGTAAACTTCTTTATTTACGTATTTAAAAATTATATTTTAACATTTTATACAATGTTTCTATTCAAGAAAATGTTACCAGATGAAAATTTTCATATATTATTCACACAATTTTAAAAATTTTTTGTAAAAATTAATTTTTGACCTGAAATTTTTTATAATATTCTTATGGATGTTCTTAACAACTTTAGGGATCGATTTTAGAATAACTTCAATCGTTTTCGAGAAAAAAAATAAAATGTTGATATACAGGCTAAAAATTATTTTTATTTTTAATAGCAAAAAGGTAACATGCTTTATTTTTACTTTCAGACTCGATGTAGTGAATGGTATTAATTGAATCAAAGAATTATAAAATAATTGATAGCAACGTTTTTCTTTTAATATGTTTTCAAAAAATTTTTATAAATGATCAACTTTTAGAGAGTACTAATTGCACAAGAAAACTCAAGAAAAACTTAAAAACAAAAAATTTTTAAATCCTACTTCTTAATCTGTTATTATTTTAATAATATAGGTATATAATGAAATCTGTCTGGTTATACTTCGGTTCTACAATTCATCTTAAAAAATTTGAAGAGAAGAAAATAGTCATTTTAAAAGGATACACATTGAATATTCAGGTAGTTTTAATTTTTAAGGCAGTTTCGATAAGACTACTTTCTCCAGTAAGTTATACACATAAACAAAATTTTTCTGATAAACTACATTCATAATTTCAAGAGCAGTATCTCACATATTCGAAAGAGCCGCTGATCATGATTCAGTAATTATACAATTTTAACATTTTTCTACAATAAAAGAGATAGAAATGGACAATAAGTGCGTGAACATGAACTCAACCACATGGTAAGTTTTTTTTTCCTTTCAAACTGTTTGCGATGAAGTTATTACTACCGAGATATTTATCCAAAGTAGGTCCAAACGTTTTTAAAAATATGTGAAATTTAGTTTTATTTTGAATTGCACTTTAAAAATAAAATGGAATTATAAAATCTGCAAATTTTTCTCAAGTCATTTTTTCAAACAACAACAAAAAAACCTAACTAAACCCCTTAACGTGGTCGATCGAGTTAACTTGATCGCGTTAAACTGTCCAGACTGTGTACAATCGAGATAATTTGAGTGCAGTTGTATTTTATGCTGCTGTAGACTGATGCGAGACTGACTCATGTGACTCATGATGCACATGTGAGACTGACTGTGATCCGTCACCCCTTCCGTCAGCATGATTTTTTATTTAGATTAAGTTTATCGTAAATTCAGATAAATATTATCAAAAAATATTCTTATATTTACTAGACATTGGCATTTGGGACACATATGTTTAATACAAAGAAAATTGAGGTAAGGGGAAAAAATCAGATTTCAGGAGCAAATTAGTAGAAAGACTTATACAAAGTTACAGCGATACTAAGATAAAAAAAATGGAGTGGACCAAAAACTTTTGGAATTCTACGACTAAACGAACGTCATTTTCCCAATTTTGTTCTACCAGCATCAAAAAAAGTTTCACAGGATGCTGAGCTACGTGTAGTGCTGAAAGGGATGGCAAAGGAAAAAACAAGATAAAAGGGAGTCGTTGTATATGTGTAATAAGTGCATTGTTGGTCTATTTACTGCACCTTGTTTCCAAATATATCAGAAAAAAGAAAATTTTATATATTTTTTATTAAATAAATACTGCTATTAATTGTATTTCTGTTGAAAAGGTATAAATAAATGTTTTTACAGATAAAAAATATGTTTTCTTGAAGTAGTTATTTGAAAAGAAAAACAAGAAAAGTCGATTTATATTCGGCTATTATTTGCAATGGGGATCAAAATTCAAAATTAAAATAAACATTTTGATTGATTTTGCATTTATTCTTGGCCAAAACAAGATTCTAAAATTTTTTTTTAAATTGATTTTTGCCGGTTTTTTCAAAATAAATGTATATTAAGAAGGGGTAAAATATTTTAATCGAATAAGTTACCCTGAAACAAATAGGTTTGTATGATACCTTATCTTTACTATCAATTGTATATAGTTTTGCCTAAAAGGTGCTTAGATACTTCTATGATAGTATAGTTTTTTCAGTCCTAAAATTTTATATATGTGAATTAGTTATTTTTGTCTCGTTTCCTATTAATACTAGAGAAGTCCCACAGTTTTCTTTTCTGTAAGCCTTGTGCAGCCTTTTGGAGACATAAAGCTCGAAAGTTCGAACAGAAGAGTAATTCGGATTATGAAATGAGATCTCCATCAAATTTTTCGTAGTTCTGACTTCTATCAAAGTGATGTAGCCGCGGTAGACTAGTGGTTTGGGTCACGAATTCGTGGCCGGAGTGTCGCGGGTTCGAGCCTAGTGCCGCTGAAGATCCAACGAGTAGAGGAGCCATTGCACACTAAATATGTTGAGGCTCAAAATTACGAGGTCCGTTGCCAATAGCCCTAGCGTTACTTTATAATTCGAAGTTAATAAAACTTCCCTCCTTCTTCTAGATTGATTTTAACGTTCCATACAAACTACACGTTATTATCTGTCATTTCAACTGCTGAAGGTATCGCTTCTCAGGAAGTAATGAACTTTAGCATCAAATCATAACAAGCAGGAACGTCAAAATCAATCTAAAGTAATCTGGTAGAGGGAGAAAAAGAGAATCTTCCCTGGATACAGTGAGCATCATTCTAGCAAAAATCGGGATCTGGAACAACCTGATAGAGATCTCATTCAATGGTGAAATAGACGCTACTCTTCGATTCGAATTTATGCTTTATATCTCCCAGGTGTTGCACACGGACTGCAAAAATAAAAATATGTGCAGCTTCTTCTCTGAAAGACCGCCGCAACAGGTTTCCCTGAAAAAATTTTCGTAATAAGTCGCAAAATTTTTCTAATGGATTCCATTTTACTTAAGAAAGTTTTTGTCAAAAAAAATTCTTTGACAACAGTTTCTCAAAAATTGTGACCGAATAAAAAATAATTTTAAAATTTTTTCCATCATTTAAGTTAAGAGTTTCTTCCAATTTCGTTTCGTTCAACTCAGGTAAGTTAAAAGACTTTTGAGGAGAAAATCAATAATTTATTTTTTCACATAGCAAACATTATATTATAAGTTTAGATAACTTTGTAATGAATTATATAAAGGTAAAACATGTTAAAATACACTAGTGAAAAATGAAACCTAACAATAAGAAGAAATTAGTTTATAAGAATGAAATATAGGCAAATAATTTATCTGGCGAGCATTTTCATTTGACTAAGGTTTCAAGACAAAAGATTAAAGTAAGTGTGAGAAAAACAATTTCAAATATGAGAAATAATGGTTCATTAATAATCATTGTAGTCGCTCCATGGTAGTGTTGGATGACTCTGGATTTGTTATCCAATAATGTCCCAAATATCCTCGATAGTAAAAAGATTTAGTGATCATGCAGGTCAATACAACACGTCAACACCATGGGTGACGTCGTTGGGTGACCGCAGCAAGAGAAGAGGGTTATCCAGCTCCCCTGAAATAATTAGGAAAAATACCAGGGTAAATGGTTCAACAAATTTTGGTCAAAGTGCTTGAGATAATGATGATAACATTCCAACTATTATAGGAAATTACTTACTAATCATAATTCTAAGTACAGGAAAATGTGTCCTCGCATTAGACAGCTAAGTGACCACCTGACCTCCTTGTAGCCAATATACGGCCATCACTGGTATTAAGACAGAATTGAGAACACAACAAATCTACTCACGTTCTCAATAAGCTCTAGCTAGATACATTGAAGTAACAGGTGATTGTAATTTGGAGTTATTGGCGTGATGGCAAGAAAACTGCAAGACATGTGGCTCGGAGTTATCCCTCTTGCAATTGATTTATTACGGTTTGCTGAGTCCCTCTGGTGACGACAGGAACTCGAATTTCTGCTGCAGATTTAGATCGACATAACACAGTATATGACGCAAATAGTATGGTTTTTCCCTCTCGGTAGTGATATGTATGCAGCTTAATCCCAGTCTTCTTGAAACAAAACCTTCCCATGACTACTTCTGTCAACAATCAGGCACAGGGGATACATCTCTGCTAAGTATTTTTCCAATATGTTAAAAGAGAATGCATATTCTCATAGCTCTATTACATAGCCTCGTTGAAACTCAGTATGCCGCCAATACTGCCTTCTTTGTCTCCTGATTGCATGCTTGACCCATATTTAGCTCACAACAGCTAATTCGAAAGATAAATAACGTTCACAAAGTTTACACCGCGTATTTAAGGAAAACGTGATTTGCATGCTCATATCGGCGTTACTAGTACATCTTTTATTTGTTTACAACGAAATGTGAACTTTTTTCACATGTGCAAACATGTGACTCCCCAAAATCATTTATCTATCTCAACTCCTTCTTGGTATTTGAATTTTATTTTCTGCCAGTGTATGGTACAAAATGCAGCTTGTAAATTTCTATATGTTGACCGCGAAACATTTTCTGATGTTTTTATTTGATTAATTTTCAGGACGCAAAATGTAGGAAGAAGCTAAGACTTCTATTTCATGCCGAACGGGCTTTGCCTTTCATCCTTTCCCTGTTTATAATTTTATTTGTGAGTATAACACCTGGTGCATTTTTTCCATAATTTTTGTAATAAATGTTAAAAAAAATGACATCTGTTTCCAAATATTTCGTCATTTAACTAAATTTAGAGAAGAATGAGTCTGATAAAAGCATAGTTTATGTATATAATTTTAAGTAATGCAAAATTAACTTAAGTGAAGCATTATAAGATAATCGGTAAAATTTGCGTAAAATGACTCAGTTAATTAAACTTTAGTTTCTTTTGGCACTAATTGATACTTTGATACTTTGCTTGTCTTATAATTATCAATTTATAGAATTTTTTATTGATATTTACCTGTGTATAACGGGTTTAATTTACCCATTTCCTGGCATTTTTGCAGCTATAAAATGAATTAAACTATTATACACACATACGCATACACATATACAGGATTATTCATAACTCCCTCAGGGATTTCGAAGCACTTTAGTATATATATGTATATATATACATAAAACTAAGACAAATGCAGAAAAAAATGCAAAAATATTTCAAGTTTTATTAACATACCTGATAGGTATTATATGCGGAAAATGTTATTATTTCATTCAGTTCTGCTACATAACGCCGCACACACAAAGAGGGTACGAAAACTTTGTTTTACGTAAAAAATACCAAGTTTTCTTATTAAAATTCCATGTTGAGTAGAGTGTGGCAGGAACTGGACTATCGCATTGACGCATGCCGCGTATAACCAAATCTTCACACATAAATCCCGTCTTGTCGCGCGTTTCATCCTAGGATACATACGAAGACAAGAGTAGATGAACAGAAACATACAGTATAATCACAGAAGAATTAGACTGTATTACAAACGATTACCCCAGCACATAACAAAAGGGGTGCGCTACTTTCCACTCGAGACGAAAACCTATTTCAGGTGAAAGTTCAACTTCCTTTCCTGAAGATACATCCATACCTTATTCGAGATTCGAACCCACTCGATTACAATCCAAGTGTCATAACCACCATATTGGCTGGGCGGCAAAACACCTATAAAATATGTAAGTAAAACTTGAGAATTGTTTCTGTATTCTTTCAAATGCTCTTTTTTGTTGTATTCGTATTAGTCTTTTTACTATAGCGCTTCGAAACCTAGGAGGGAATTATAAATAATTCTGTATATACACAAGATGTAAAATATGTTCTCAATAATTACTTCGCAATTATTCCAAAAATAAATTCCGTAATATATTAGTTAAAAAAAAATTTCTGCATTTGATAATCATAGAAGATACCTATAAATTAGTTAAAATGTAACAAATTTAAAGTTATGCTTTTTAGCAAAAGTACATAAAACTCTGATTATTAAAGAAGGAAAGTACTTAAATATTATTTGTTGGATTGAATTAAAACATTGTATTTTAAGTTACATGAGGATTCTTCGCGATGGAGCTGTTAGATTTCAGATGTACGTAAAGTTTGGAGGAAATCTAAGCCAGTATCTTTACCTTCCTTCTATCATGTAACCTCTGATTCCATTTATTATGAGTCAATCATTTTTACTTCTTACGATAAGTCTTTAGCGGAATCGGGATTTGAGTTCGAAGCTGGAAGTGAATAAAGATTAGTGGTCACTAATCTTAACACCACAAAAATGCCCCTACATAGCCCAGGACTGTAAGTAAAAAGATAAACGTTAAATTTCTGGTGAAATTGTAATGCAATGTTCAAAAAATTAATTCATTGTTATGAAACAATTTTTGACGATAAATACAAAATACTATTGTAATAAGAAAATGTAGCACTTTTTTAACACGGTAGATACATTCCTCAAAAAAATAGTGTAAAATACGAAACAAAAACATAAGATTTATATTGTAAAAAGATTCTTTTGTGCGTTCTATCCAAAAACTTTGCAAGATAAAATAAAAAACGTTACTTAGTTCGAAAATCCATAAAAAACTGGAATAATAATAAAAATAAATTTTTATGTAGTGTATCTATATTTATGTATTTAACATTTTATATGCATTAACATTAATATTAATTCATATATGTTTCAACTAATATCTAAAAAAATATTAAAAGCACATACGCGTATTGTCGCAAAAACAGATAAAATTTTTAAAGGAAAAATACTAGAAATAATATTAATTAATTATTTATCACTAATCTGTTGATAATAAGTGCATTTCTTTAAGATGATATGAATCGAAATCACCGTCCTCACTAAGAAGATCATTAATCCTCGATAGGCTTGAATATTATGAAAATTTTCGTGTGATAATATTTCCAAAACATTCTGCAGAATTCAGTTTTTATTAAAAAATATGTTATTAATTTATTATTATTTTGAATAGTTTTTTCTGTAGTTCTTATTATCCAGCTAAGCAAATCTCCAAATATTGGATTTAAAAGCTGTGTTCGAAGTTTAGATTGATGTTTAAAAAGGACTTTTTAGACTTGCATTATATACAAATTTAAGGCCCTCAAAAACTAAACTAGTAGTTAATTGATCAATTTCTTCCTCATTCTTTCGTGCAACAATAAAAAATCTTGAGCCGTAGGGTAAGTAAACAGTGCAATAAATATAACTAATTGAAGAAAAAAGGTAGAAAAGAAACGCGGCTTTTTTAGACCTCATTATTTCAAAATCACAAAAAAATCTTGTAAAAATGGTCATTGGTGTACCACCAAGCCTATTTCACATGGAGAATATCTTAAATATTAGTTGTAATTGGAATCACACCATCACAATTTTAGCTTAAGTTAATTCAGATTTAATACTTATTTATGAGAAGAACATATATGAAATATTTAAAATTTTAAAAACTTCTAGATATAATATGCTAACCAGGGGTAGACAACTAGCGGCTCGCCAAGGCAGTCAGAAAATCTGCTATGAAACGAGATTTCTTCCACGTACGCGATCAAAGATTCGTCTTTTATTTTTTACTATTAGGAAAACAAAATACATAAAAGTATTTCTACTAAGATATCATCTGAAGAGTCGGGAAGACGAGGTCACAAGAATATTTCAAGATCTTAAGAAAATTGAGCCTAGATTTCATTTGATCTGTTATCCCACCGCTACATACAGTGAGTCAAAAAAGTATTGGGACACTACCAGTTCATAGATTTTTATCGTAATACGTTACTTAAACATACAAACGAAATAAAAAAAAAGTAAATGTTATTTTGGTAAATACAAATAATAATAATTTGAAAAAAATCCATACCTTAATGCAATTATGGTTGAAATTGAAAATAAAAGAAATCTCGAGTTAAGAAACATGCTCAAAAAAGTATTGGGACACTTTTAAATAATTTAAGAAAAACAACTCAAACTTAGAAATTATTATCTTGTTGGGGTTCCCTTACTTTTTATGATCTCTCGAAGACTATTTGGCATGGATTGGATCAATTTTTTGCAAAATGATCTATCGATTTTGGTCCGCTCTCTCTCTCTCTCTCTCTCTTCGACCAAATATTTTCTTAATTCCTGCTTGTTAGAAATTTGGTGCTCATACAGCTTTTGCTGCAAATAATCTCACACATGTTCAATGGGATTAAGGTCTGAACTTTTTGCAGGAGTTTTAATAACACTAAGACAGTGGTAGAGGACCCATTACTTTCAAATATCTGCAGTACGGCACGGGTCATTATCTTGGTACAATTTAAAATATCATGAGATTCCCAGCTTGCTCGCACTTTGCTTTAAATTTCACTTGAATATGTCAAGATACATAGACATATTTATTCATTATACCATCAATAAAATGTAAGTTCCCGAATCCAGAGCTTGCCATGCAGCCCCAGAAAATTTGGTTACCCCTTCCATATTTGACAGTAGGCCGTAAATTTGTGACCTGCATTGCTTGTATTTGATTTCCGCCAAACTTTTTGCTTGCCATCGATCCGAAATTGTTATATTTGCTTTCATCAACAAAAATTACATTTTCCCAATTTCCTGTTGGCTGCCTTACATATATTTTAGCAAATGCCATCCTAGTTTCTCTACTTGCTTTGCTAATGTAGGGCTTTCTTTGAGGTACTCTGCCATGATCCTTAAGTTTTCTTAAAACATTTCTGACAGTTTCAGGATTTACTGATTTCCCGAAGCTATTTTTACATTGCTAAGTCATTTTTACTGCTCTAGTTTTTGGATTAATGTGTATTTGTCTCACACACACACACAATCCACCTCTCTTCACGTTCATTAAATATCCTTGAACGTCCTGATCTTTGCTTGTTTTCAACACTGTTTGTTTTCTTGAACCTGTCAATGACGTTAAAACAGAAGACTTATTCAATTTCAACATTTTCCGTATACAGCGATCTGATTTCCCCTATTTCCAATGACTTTTATTACGAGATTTCGCCCACCAACCAATATATATCTTTGTTTCTCGCCATTTTTTCTGTAAATAATCTTAATCTGTTGAAACGTTTGTGTTTTAAACTTCTAGTCTAAAAAAGTACTGTAAAATTAAATTATATTGATGCACTGTATATTTGTTAAGTTTCTCATTTCAAAAGTGTCCCCATATTTTTTTGACTCCAGTGTGTCTTTGAATTATGTTTGAAAAGCTAGATCAAATTATAATTCTATAATACTAATAAAATTTTCCTTATATACTGTCTGCCAAATGTTAAAATATTACTT
>BMAU01003538.1:0-31232 GCA_019973935.1 Trichonephila clavipes
CTAGATTTGACGACTAATTTCAAATCCCATTTTCAGATTTGGCAACTAAAAAGATTGCTACAACCCTATAATAGTGAAAATGTTTGTGTGCGAGCCATTTCTTACCATAATATAAGCAATTTTCCAGTTTTTCTGAAAATGGAAATAAAAAGACTTGTGCGCAAGTGAAAGGAAAACTATTTGTTTTAACCCAGCGTTTCTCAAACTGTGGGGGGGACACGAGCATATTGAAAAATCAAAAATAAAAGATTTAAAATAATTAATTTACTGAAAGGAAGCAAAACAAAATATATTCTGGCATGATAAAAAGTAAAATACATATTCACACTGATATATGATACTTATAAATGTAAGTGTGATAAGAGTATTTAATAATTGATTTATTAATACTAAATTGAAAGCAAGTTTGGTAATTACTAGTGAGTTCCATGGGCTTGTCATATACAAAATATAATATTTATATATTGATATGTGCAGTTTATAATATTAAAGTCGCATTGTTGCTTTAGCGTCAAAGTACATTATTATTGCATTCAATACATTGTTATTGTATGAGGAGGACGTGATGAAAATTATGACTGAAAATTGAGTCACAAATAGGGAAAGTTTGAGAAGCACTGTTTTAACCGCTAAACTTAGACATAGTCTATTTTTCTAAATTCTCTTGTCTGATCTATGGAATCAAACATCATTCATTGCTACATTTTACCAAAACATTTGAGAATTGATTCAGAGGTCACTGGATTAAAAAAAAAAAAAAAAATTTCTCACAAACTCTTCGATTCAAAAAGTGTACTTGTACATCTATTACTGATGCAAGTTTCAGAGAGAATATTGAGCTCTTTTATCGGGAAAAATATCATTGACTTAACACCTTCTTTCGAATAAAATATTTGAAACTTAGCTCTTCCAGATTTCCTTCAATTGGCTGATCCTACATTTTGCAAACCAGACTATATTGATGCACTGGTAGTATTCAATGGGTATTCAGATTCTAAAAAAATGACGCATTTAAGATTAATTCATCAATCAATAAGTGATAGTTTAAAAAACTAAAAATGCATGCTTTTGTTGTAGATCAAACTAAAAAATGAAAAATAAATTATAGTTTTAAAAAAATAAAAAACACTCTTATGTTTAATCGAACTAAAAAATAAAAAAATAATTCTTAATATAAGAATAAAATGATTAATGAGAAAATTAATGGCATTGTGGTAAAAGCTTGGGGTACCCTAGATCAATTGTTATAATTTACTAGTTCTATTCCGAAATGCCGAGTTAGTGTAAAAATATAGTACAAAACACCCCACACTTTTACCACAATGACATTAATTTTCTCATTAATTATTTTATTCTTATATTAAAAATAATTTTTTTACTCTTTAGTTCGATTAAACATAAGAGCGTGTTTTTTAGTTTTCTTAAACTATAATTTATTTTAACATAAATGTGAAAGTAACTAAGATTTTTAATATTATTAAGCTACACAACTTCTTTGTTCTTACTGTAATTCAAAGAAATCTTAGTCTTGAATTTCTAATGGGCATAAAAATTGTATTGTTCACCTTGAGAGAACTTTTTTCAATGATGCATGAATAAGGCCATAATTTCCAATTTATAGCTTCGTTAATTATTTCCAAATCCCAAAGAAATTTTCTTGACTTTCACAATATCTACATCCTTTGCTTTAATATTTGATACATGGATTTTTAAATTTATAAACATTTATCATATTTAATAAATCGCTTTTCATTTTAACCAAATTTGTTCAAATAGTTTATTTTTTTACGTTTTGTTGAATGTTTGCTAGTTGAAATTTCATCAATCAATATGGACAAATTAAAGGACTGGAATAAATAAAAACAAACCAGCCTTTTTAGGAATAGACCTCTTCTACTGTCAGATTGTTTACAAGTAGAAAGAACCCAGCTCATTCATTAAACCGGTTCTAAGCTTCTGAAGCCTTAGCTGTAAGAGTGTGGGAAAAAATTCAATATTTTTTTGTCCTAGTGGTTAAAAGTGAGCTTAAATGAGGGATTCAGAATCATTTGTCATTACAGATGTATGATAATGGTCTGCTATTTAATGGTTTCTACATCAATCAGTAATGTTATTTCTTCAGATGTTAGAATCACTTTGTGACTAGCGTTTTTCAAAGATAATGTTTTATTGATTTCATCAACCATTTACAGAACCTTTCTCCACCTAGGGACATGTTCAATGGGAAGTTTCCATTCAATATTCTTGTTAGAAGAAAGGCCCTGTGTGTGTATATATATATCCTGTACCTGGTCCTGTATCTTAGTATACTTTATAATGTTGACAGGGCTGATCCTAGCAGGTGTGCACCGCATGAGGACAACCAGATCAAGGCCGCATATAGTTCTATCAATCGAGTAAAATTTTGTACAATTTCTCAAAATAAAATGTATTATAGGTCGAATAAATATGCTGAATTTTAAACAGTTATTGAGAAAAATCTGAATAAGTCTTGATTTCCTGATAGCATAGCATAGTATAAGGAAAACAGAATATCAGTGCATAGTGTGTTGGTTCACACACATTGTCCATCAATGTCTACTTTTTACGTACATCCTTCATTTGATAGCAAAGTTCGTGACAGAGCTGGCAATACCGCAATAGAATTTTTTTTTCCTTATCAGCGACACTGACAACACACTGTGGATTGATAATTAAAAAGGCGTCTGAAGATTCATTTTTGCGAAAGTTGCTTTTCGAAAGTATCTAATATGGTTAATATTACCTAAGACAGGGATGGCGAACCTTTATGGATCAACGTGCCATTTTTTTCTGAAGAAATATTTAATGAGGTATAGACGTGCCTTCAAATAATTTTGACTGGTGATTGTGGGAAAGTAAAACTAAATACTAACTACTCAAAACTCTTTATTTGCTACAAAAGTTACATTTTGCATTGTATAGTAGTAAATACTTTAATAAAACATGTAATTCAAATTAAAGTAACATTAGTGTGACTTGTTGCAGATTGTGGATGACAAATAACTTATATTAGGATTGTAAGATGTTACTTTTAGCAGAACGCATGCTGAATTGGAGTTATCTGCCGAAAAGTTTTTAAGGGATTCTTTAATGTCTGAAAATAATGACTCACAAGCATAGGTAGATGAAAATATGGTTAAAATGGCAGAAGTTAGCTTCTTTAAATAGTTAAATATGTCTGGAGTCAAATTCCAGCCTCCCCACGACCGATCACTCGCGTTTGTTGGTAATACTTGTTATTTGGACTTCGTTATTTTGAACGTGGAGTGCCCAAAATATTGTGTCGCGTGCCATTGGTTCGCCATCCCTGACCTAAGACATATGAATGCGTTTAAATTTAATATGTGTTTGGGGAAATTAAAAGTTTTCAAATTAATAACAGCCATTCAATTTAGAAAAAATAGAGGAAAGAAGTTATTTTTTTTTCTGCTTATGGTTTTACAATGTTCATTAACAGCGCCCATTTTATACTTTTTAGTAAAAATGTTATACTTCCATTAAAAAAGTAGTTTCTTGTAATTATATTTGATATAAAAATATTTGAGAAAAAATCTTGCAGCTCATTTTGATTAAATAATTTTCATTATAAAACCTGTTTGGAAAGCACTTCAATTATTCACATAGTATTAATGTTAGCGAAGTTTTCCGAAGTTCTAAATTTTATTTTATGTTGTAGATACTTTAGTACTATATTTGAAAAATTGCGAGTTTTATATATTTTTTTAAAAATCCCAAAATATAACAAGATGCCATATAATCAAATAGGCGAATCAAAAGATCCACAATATAGCACTAAAAACAATACTAAAAGAAAACATATTTTACGAGCTAATCATGATCTACACTACAGTTTAGAGTTTAGCGCGAAAACGCTTAAAGCGAAATATCGGATAACACGAAATAATACAACGGTCCCGACAAACTGCTATGTATTTTCGTGCATCCCCCCCATCTTACAACGAAAAGATTTCCCTTCTGGGAATGAACCGAATACGGAAAACATGAGAGATTTCAGAGGGGTGTGAAATGAAAGAGAGGTGATTTCGCATTAGTCTTCTGTATTATTGGACTGTCCTACTCTATCATCGGCAAAATTCGTTGCAGTGCAGTAGATGGTGATAATGTGTGTACAGCCCCACACAATAACGACAGGCAAAGACATTTTGGAGTTTGTTCGAAGCTAAAAAAATATTGATACAGATTCCGATGGTGAATAATAAAACGAATGTATCTCCTGTGCCCATGTCTTCCGAAATGAGGAACATGAAAAAAGTATGAGCAGTTATTTAGAAGCTCATTCCATTGGTGAAATGAAAAACAAAATGGGACAGACAATATTGAACAATTTCTGGACAATTTGATAACAAAAAAGACAATGCGAAGAAAATATCAGATTATTTTCCAAAAACTCAAATGATTTGTTTTTCAAAAAACTTGAAAATTTTGTTTTAAATATTTCATTAAGTTCTTATGAAACTTTTTTTTCATTGGTTTTTATTAAATACATGCATCTTAATAAAGGGTGTTTTTTTTAGAGGTATAGAACTTTAAATTGCAATAAAACAACGATGTATTCGATTGACATGAATTTTTTTTATTCGAAAGATAATCTTGTGGCATTACATTTTAAATGATTTCTGGCATATGACTGCCACGGCTGGCTCGGATGTAGTCCAATCTGGACGTCAAATTTTCGATGACTTTTTCCAACATTTGTGGCCGTATATCGGCAATAACACGGCGAATGTTGTCTTCCAAATGGTCAAGCGTTTGTGGCTTATCCGCATAGACCAATGACTTTACATAGCCCCACAGAAAATAGTCTAGCGGTGTTAAATCACAAGATCTTGGAGGCCAATTCACAGGTCCAAAACGTGAAATTAGGCGGTCACCAAACGTGTCTTTCAATAAATCGATTGTGGCACGAGCTGTGTGACATGTTGCGCCGTCTTGTTGAAACCACAGCTCCTGGACATCATGATTGTTCAATTCAGGAATGAAAAAGTTAGTAATCATGGCTCTATACCGATCACCATTGACTGTAACGTTGTGGCCTTCATCGTTTTTGAAGAAGGATTCCACCAGCCCATAAAGCGCACCAAACAGGCAGTTTTTCTGGATGTAACGGTGTTTCGACATACACTTGTGGATTAGCTTCACTCCAAATGCGGCAGTTTTGTTTGTTGACGTAGCCATTCAACCAGAAGTGCGCTTCATCGCTAAACAAAATTCGCTTATGAAAATCGGGAACAACGGCAATCTCGTTTTGGGCCCATTCGACGAATCTAAAAGCGTTGTTCAGGCGTGAGTCTATTCATGATGAATCGCCAAACCAAACTGAGAATAAATCACTTGACAGCTGTTAAATCGGTCGCCATCTTGGAAAGTAATGTCAACTTAAACTTCTATACCTGGAAAAAAACACTCTTTATATATTATAAACGCGAAAATTTGTGAGCATGTTTGGTCCTCTTTCACGCAAAAACAACTGAATAGATTGTAATGAAACTTTTCAATAATATAGCTTATAAATCAGAATAACACATAGGCTATAATTTATAAAGATATTGTGTGAAGTGTCCAAAATATAACGATAATTGTCAAGTAAGTAGGAAACAATTCTGCCATCTGCAAAAAAGCCCGTGACAGCATATATCTCTTTTATGAATAAGCCATTTTTGCCAAAATAACGAACCATAAATATAATAAAAATTAATAATTGCACGTTTGGTAGCAACAAATTCATCCTTATATCAAAATAAATACTTTTATCGCTATTGGCCATACCATAAATACGAGTACAATAAAAATTAATAATTGCACGCTCTAATGCACCTTTGATAGTAACAAATTGATCCTTATTTCAAAATAAATACTTTTATTGCTTCTGGTATTTAAGGTAGATAAACTTTGTCTTTCACACTACATCATTTGGACAAATTTGCAACTTTGTCTGTGGTTAGTAGTTGAGTATAACGCTATAGTTTTAATTGAATAAGCAGGTATTGCATTTTTAAGTATAAAAATAACTGCCGAACTGTATTTTTTGGAAGTGTAGAAAAAAGCATCTACTAAGAATTATGCCGCGAAAGCCTAAGTCTAATCTTTCCTGCAGCTCTAATATAGCTCGAGCTAAGAAAGTAACTAGATTTTGTGAAGGTCTCCTAGGACCTCACTTTGAGAACGAGAATAAATAGGAGTCATGTAAGAACCAGTAGCCATTTTTTATAAACAACTTTCTTTATTTGGTTATCTTATCCAAATAGAATCAAAGACTTATTAACAAATTTGTCTACTAATATTATGAGGTTTTAAAGGTAATATCCTTTAAATTAACTTAATTAATTAATGATCCAATTAATTTATTAAATAACGATCACGCAGAAATTACCACGATAAGAGATCCCAGAATTATATTTAATAATGTTCTTATTGAACATTTAACTTTAATCTCACTCCTAAAATTTTAATGAGACTTTAAACACAAATCAATATTTACCACTCGGAATCTCAATTCTTGAGATTAAATATCTCTAACAAAAAAATCTTCAATTTAAATCCACGATATCTTTCTGCTTCAATCTCTATCTCCTACTGCTCTAACTTTACTATTTCGTTTGACTTAAATACTTAACCTAATCTGCATAACAAGGAATCCTGTCCGCTTTTTGGAGTTGATTGGAAATAGGTAGGGAATTAAATTTCCCTAAAAAGGTCGACTCAGAAGGTTAGTGATAAAGTTCCGTATAGATTCGTCACAATTTAACGAAACATTTCCACAAGCCGAACTGCGAAGGCTTGAACAGGCGGAGCGTGAGGCAGCTCACAGAGCTGCTGAAACACCAGAGCATTCCAAAGCTCGGCGTCGACGTCATGCTGAATATCTGGCAACTCATCGGACTGCTGTGATACCCGAACAGTCCCAAGCTCGGCGTCTTCAGCAGGCGACTTACATGGCGTCTGAAAGCGATACAGAAACCACTGAAGCAGCTGAATCTCACAAACGCGCTGTTGCTGAAAAGGCACAAGCCGAACTGCGAAGGCTTGAACAGGCGGAGCGTGAGGCAACACCAGAGCATTCCCAAGCTCGGCGTCGACGTCATGTTGAATATCTGGCAACTCAACGGGCTGCTGAGACACCCGAACAGTCCCGAGCTCGGCGTCTTCAGCAGGTGACTTACATGGCGTCTCAGAGAGATACAGAAACCATTGAAGCAGTTGAATCTCACAAACGCGCTGTTGCTGAAAGGGCACAACAGCGACATTTAATATTCACAAGAAACACGTGTGGGGGGGTATTCGATAAAGTTGCATTTGAGTATGACGAAACTCTTGATTATATGGAAGCCACAAGCTTATGAAAATAGAAGCGATGAATAAAGAATGCAGATTTTGCGGTGCTCTTGAATGGAAAGAGGAATCTGCAGGCATGTGTTCTTGGGGGGTAGTCCTTCCTTCAATAGACGAGCCAGTTGAACCTGTTAAAGAACTTTTCTCTTCTGAAACAGATCAGTCTCGCCGTTTTCTAAAAAACACAAGAAAATATAGAAAAATAATACATGCTTCCATATAACATCTTTTGGGGCGGATAACATTATTTTGATGCAAGGATTTTGCCCGACTTTCGCAATCCAAGGGCAAATATACCACGCAATTGGCTCTTTGCTTCCTGCTACCAATACGCAATCAAAATTTTTGCAAGTTTATTTCATGGGCGATAAAGAAGTACAAGTTATATATATATATAATATGCATTCTGAGTTCGTACAAGGTGTAGAAAGAAACACGGTTAAAAAATACAACAAGTTCTACATGATCACAATATTTTAATGCATGAATTTAAAATGGCTAAAGATAGAGTGACTAGCGATAATATTACAAGGCTATGATACACCCATATCATTCCACCCACGGGGTGAATACGAAAGACGATTCAATGCCCTGACCACAAATGAAATAGCTGCCATAGTAGTTAGTAGTGAACGAACTGCGTCTCGGGACATCATTATTCAGGCGCACGATGGCCGACTTACCAGAGTTCCGGACACTCAGATTTTATGATGCTCTTGAGTACCCGATAATTTTTTGGAAAGGACGAGGGATACAGTTTTGATATTCCTCATATAAACCCATTTACAAAACAACCGATACGAAACCCATATAAACTCTGAAAAGACTTTTATGCATATCATATGATGGTGCGTCGCAACAATTTTAATTTCTTGCTTCGATGTATATGTGATATTATTCTTTATATGGATGTTTGTATATATAACCTTGCTTCACTCCAACACCGTTCAACCGGTCACTATGAAAATTGGCATGTACATGTATTTTTTTTATGGAGAAGAGTTTTGTGCTATATTCTTCATTGCAGCTCCTTACCAGGTGGTGCTACATCATATCGACTTCTGCACAGTTCAATCAATTGCCAAGTTGCCAACTTGACTCTATCGCCAACATTTCGCTATGTTTCCATTGAATCGCCTTTATAATTTAAGGAACGGCGTTGCTTGCGAATATCATAATTTTAATAGAATAACAGAAAGTAATATTAACTTATTACACTTCTAGATATAAATTATTTACACTATTTAAGCGTTCATTACACAAAATTTGTAACATTGTTTTTCTTTTGCTGAGCAGAGATCAGCTTAGGAAGGTGTTTTCAAAAATCGACCCACAAGAGAGTTAAGGGACGTTATAAATTAAAGAGAAATCATTTTTATCAGCTATTAGATCTACAGATTTAAAATTTAACTAACATGTTTTTTTTTGTTTAATATGCATTTCACGTAAAATTAACTCATTAAAAACTTATTTATTCTTCAATCTGTATTTAATTTTTCAATTCACCCCCCGTGCAAAGAACGGGTATACCAGCTATATATACGTATTTCTTTAAATAAGACGTATTTTAACACAAGCTTAATTTTGTTGAATATATGTTTGTTTTTTTGCAATATCCTTTAACACACAAAATTCTTTTAACATAAAAAAATATTTCAGTCCCCTCAGTTTTGTGTTAAACCATTATCACTGTACATAGATCTTCCCGCTTATATGTATACCCCTTCTCCTAGTTGAAGAGTAATTTCATGTAATCTTATCCACTTAGCCCAGTGCTTCACAAACTTTCAGCATTTGTGTGACCCAATATTTAATCATAATTTTCATCGCCCCCTTCCAACCATTCAAAAACAATGTATTGAATTCAATAATACTATACTTTGAACAGGGGCGTAGCTACTGCCGTATCGATGGTACGGGGCCCCCAAACTACAGGGCCCCAACAAGTTTAATTACAGTCCATTAACAGGGATCCCATATCTAAAAAAGGGCCCCGAAGGAATTTTGAGACGGGACCCCTTGAGAAGATCTAAATACGCCAATGACTAAAGCTACAATGCGACTTAAACCTCTTAAGTGCCACGGGTGTATATAAACGTCTCGTTCAGCTAAAGTGTTAACTGCCCCGAACGAATTTATACGTCTTTTAGAAATATAATTTTTACTGTGCACTGCTATCCATAAAATTATTCCAAAGGCTTTGGAATGCAATAATAGGACATTGACAGTGTTTGCGAAGGATTTACTTATTTCAGAGGATTTGCTTATTTTTTTATTCCTTTTTATCCCCCAATACATCACTTTCGCGCTCCTACGTGGAAAACGGTGGCATTGGGGATTAAATCGCGTAACTTTTAATCGGCAGTTAAGGGTTTAATTATAAACCGCACAAATTATCAAGATGGAAGTTTATTTTTTGTATATAATTTTATATATGACTAGCCCATTGGGTCTCTGGTAATTATAAACTTAAACTTTTAATTATTAAACTTAGTTATTAAATTATGAAATACATTGTGTAGTACTGATACATTTATAAATGTATTATATCAGCGTAATTGTGTATTTTATTTTTAATTGTATTTTTTGTTAGTTTGCTTTCAGTAAATTTATATTTTTTTAAAAATCTTTTGTTTTCGACTTTTCAATATGCACGCGCCCTTCTAGGGGGCCGCGACCCACAGTTTGAGAAATGCTGCATTTAAAGCATTAATTTGCGCAATTGGTGTCATTTTAACCCTTGTTTTATATTTAGTTATAAGGATATATGTGTGTGTTTTTACACAAATGTGAATGTCTAGGTCCATTGAAGCTACCTACAGTCGCGCATTTCACATTCTGTGTTAATTTGTTTTGCATTTTGTTTTTGCTGCCACATACATCAAGAGAAATGTTTATAACATAAATATGTTGCTCAAAATGTCATTTAAATGTTTATAACTGTGTGTGAAACTTCTATGTATTCAGAAAATTTGGTAGTGGGACGTCTTCGATTGGGGTCAACCCCACCCTTCTATTCACGATAAGTTTTATGGCTCCGACCAGATGTTAAGTGACAAGTGCACGTGGTTATGGGGTCATTGGTTATTGTTTGACCTCTGGCAAGCGACGACACCCAGACTGGCAGTCATAATGGTCAAAAGAGAGCCGACACCCATTGACAATAGGCGAAGCCTGTACAAGAAGTAAACTGTCGCATTGGCAGATGTCAAGAGAATGGTTTTAAGAAACAAAGGGGTGTGATGGACAAGTGTGTCCAGATGTTGGTTGAGAATCCTGGCGCCATTAGATTCCAGACGGCCCTGGAGTGTATTTGTCGGTGCTGCACAAATATGGCACTAATGAGGCTTGGGGACGAGAGAAGACTTTTGTGACCTGCCAATGAGAAGGGACGTGGGGCGTGTTGTGGACCCGCCCCTGGTGTTTAAAAAGTTTTTTTTATGAAACGAGAGGAGAGCCCTGGATGGAGAGAACTTGAGGAGAGCCCTGAAAAAAGACTTGGACGGTGGAGGATAGAGATTGGAGCCGAAAGAGAGGAGAGACCCTGAACGCCGGTGGCGTTGAAGGACTTGATTCCATGGTTTAGAGAGATTTGTCCTTTCGGACAAGATTGATATCCCGTGATTTAGACAGAATGGACCGGCTTGGCGTTTAACTTGGACTTTATTGCTTCATTTATAGTAACCTGAGAAGCAAATAAATAATACTTTTATTTTAAAATTAGGCTGTGACAAAGTTTTGTTATCTACTCACTACGTTACAGCAGTCTAAAATTTAGAAGCTGTTCCTGTTTAAATGAAATTTTTAACGTCGAATCAGTTGATACGTTAATAAGTTGTCCCCTCCCCATTCATTGGCAAGCCTTTTGATTTCTGTATTCCATCTTAGTTTTCACCTCTGAGAAATATTATTTTACATGTGTTGGGTGTGCAAAATATTGCACTAGCGAGTATAAAATAATTTTGTTGAACCCTGGATCATAAGCAACACAATACTTATAATCTAGGTAGTACATATAAAGAAAAAAATGTTTTAATATTTTTTTTATTATATTATAATAAAAACTGCAGGCAATTATACACTGAAAAAAAGACGCTGTCCGGCGCCAAATTTGTTTTAAATTTCCTCGTGGGACCTTCTTTGTGAAACACGATTTTAGGTTCTCTCGTGATTATATAAACTCCATAGAGAACATGAATCTATTTTTGTTGGCGTGTACTAAATTAAATGCCCATAAAACGCCGAGTTATTAAAACTCAATAGTGGGTAAAAGCATTTAGCAGAGTATTTATGGCAGGGCAGCGTTTGATGAAGTAAGAGATGGCTAAAAAAAAAAACGTATATATCATTCACAGTACACAATAAGTGGTCAAAAAAGAGAACAAACGTCATTAAGAAATAAACTCTTTTTGTTTCAGCTAAACGATAAAAATAATTAGATCAAATAGTAATATTAAAAAGAAAAAGTTATTTACAAAAAAAGAAATTATGGTAGCTCTTTAATTCTTAAAAGAAAAGCAAAATAAAATAATTATTTACCCTTTCCCTTTCTGATACAATTCAAGTTTACTAAGCAGTTCCGATGCTATTCCCGTCTAAAAACACCTGTTCAGCCAACGTAAGAATGACATCAACGTATGTCATTCCTCCCGATATTTGAATAAAAATACTTTGCATAACACTGAAAACGATTTTTAACCACCGCTTATCGGCGGCAAAACGAAATATCCTTTTAATGTTAAAATTAATTAAAAAATGCTAAAGTAAATTAAGACATGTATATCGGAGTACAGGGCCGATCCTAGGGTATCGGCCGCCCTCGTGCAAACACCTAATGTGCCGCCCCCCTAGAGAACTTTTCATATTTTGACTAATACTTAATGTTGACGTTAAAAAATCATCTACTTATATAAGAATAAAAAGTAAAACCATTAATAATAACTCAAATAAAATTTGAAGTGCAGAACTTCCTTTTTTGGCCAGGTAATGAGTTATAATATCGACAAAATGCTTTAACAAAATAATAAACTAACAAAAATATAACCTTTAAAATAAAAATAAACATTTTATAATTATAAATGCAATACAACAGAATTTACTCAAAAAATACAATCTAACAAAAAGAAATACTAAGGCACGTATCTCGTGAAACGAAAAGTATATAAATCAGTCCTTCTACTAAGACTAAGTAATAAACTACTGTAAAATCCGGTGTATAAGGCGCACTTTTAACGCAAACAATAAGATAGAAATTTACGGTTGCGCGTTCTACGCCGTGTATAAAAATGAGCTTTAAAAATACAAAAAGCTGAACATAAAAAAAAGATCAGACTTTTACATAGATCGAAATACTGTTTCTGTGAAAGAAATAACATTCCTTATGAACTTATAGGGTTGTAATTCTGAGAGTACACTATTTTTTACTAAAGCTTGGAATAATATTCGAATAAAGGACTTCAAAACACATGATCATTGCGCACATGCATTTCAGGTCTCTTCGTAAAAAAGGGTGTGCGTGCTATACGGCGAATATGTGTAGGGGCACACCCGTTATACGCCAGATTTTACCGTAACTATAAAATAACTTTTCTGGCTTTCTGAGAAGCAAATTTGTTAATAGTTTCGGTTAAATCAGTTTTTTCTGAGATTTCAGATTCAATTGAGACTATGGCCAAATCTGAAAGCCTTTCTTGTGTCATATTATTTCTCAAGTAATTATTAATATGATTTTTAAATTATTAAAACTCCTTTCATCGGAAGCTACAGAAACAGGCTAGGATAAAAAAATTCTTAATGCAAGAGTGAAATTGGGAAAACAGGGAATAAGATCATTTTTCACTATAATTTCTAATATCTCAGTTGGCTGTTTTTTACCTGGAAAAATATTTTTGAATTAAGTTATTTCATTGAAGAGCTGTATACCGTCCATATCTTGTTTTGGAATTTCATTTTGATGTATAACATCTTTCCTTTCGGTTGCTGGATATTTGTTGGGAGTGATTTCGTGAAAAGGGGCGAATGTGTGTAACAGTATGTGACGTAAGCGCGCGCTACTTGATTTGACTAATGAGAGTGCGTGGCTGTGTCTTTTCGTTACCCTCGCATGGGGGTCCAACTCTAGTAGCCATCAAGCACTCGAGCACTTGACTCTAAATCCGTTAGTCATGATGTTGGGGGACATAAGTGCGGCAGAATGCTTATTTGAAAATGGACAAACAGTGATTTCGGTGGTCGTATACATTTCTTCGAATCAAACGGTTAAAAAAAATGAAAGATTTCCTGCATTTTGTACTTTTACCATATAACGAAGGTGGTTCTGCTCTTTTAAAAAATTATCACTCGCTTCTCCTGATTTTGATTGGTGATTTTAACTTTAACTTCAGTTTGCCAAAAGCTGAGCCGCTCGTAGCTTTTATGAATGGAGAACTCAAGCTCGAAATGAACACAAATTGGAATGTTTCGACTGCTAACAGTGGTACTGTTATTGACGCTGTTTTTCGACGTTTTTTTTTTACTTTAAAATCACAAGTAAATGTGTCATATTTTAGTTATCATAAGTCTATTGTCTCCGATCTCTTCCCCAAATTTAACAAGAATAATTATTTTTGATAAAATATTGCATTTTACTCCTTTTGTTAATTAAATACAATTTTCATTAAATATATAATTATTCGATAGAAAATTATTTTCAATCGTACCCGATTTTTCAGGAAAAAAGTTAATTTTGCGTATTTACCACAATAACATGTCAGATGTTACACATATGCGATTACTGTAAGACTCGTTTCTTTTTTATTTCCTCTTATTGTTCCAGCAATAGGTATTTTTTTCTTTTCAAAAATTCATCTGAAAGTGGATTTGTACCAGTTGTCTCCTTTAAAGTCACTTTCTTCCCAAATGTTTATTTGTCTATACATATAAAACATTTTTTTTTTCTAACGGTCTCCCTCTTCTAAATCTGGATCGATTTCAGTGGAGGAATCATACTTGCTGTGTTATACTCTTCATCATTTGATTCTTCCTCATCATAATCACGAAAAGAATATCTTCATCCGAAAATACTGTTGTACTATATCTGTTAAATACTGTATCGATTAAATTACTTAAAAATCGCATTTCTTAATCATAACTACAATAATAAGCCATAGTATAAGAAAGATTTAAAACGTGCTCATGCATTCAGAACTGTAACGGCGATTCACGCGCAAGGTATGTCATACCCGAAGAGGCGGTACCCAAAAATATATATTTAGAATTCGCCTACAAGCTAAGCCCCCCCTCAAAGGATATGACCTTGAAGTCAGCTACACGAGAAACTATCAATTTTTCAAAAAAGGTTTAGAAGTAGCGTTGAAAAAAGGTAGAATGTGGGTATGACATACTCTGCGCGGGAAGTGCCGAGTTAAAACTGAGAAAGATCTCTGACCTGATGCATTCTATATCGATATAGTATAAATATTTTTAGAAGTATCTCTAAATTAGGGAAAGTTGAAACCATTTCTTTTACAACTTCGAGATGCTTGCACAAGAGTAGGTAGAAAAAGCCGATTCTGCTGTAAAGGCGGTGCAGGCGGTTGCAGGCGGTTGTAGGCGGTTGACGGCAGTGCAGAGTTGAGTTGTTTCGTTCCTACTGACGAGTTGAGTTGTTTTCTCCTGTTGAGTTGAGTTGTTTCGTTCCTACTGACGAGTTGAGTTGTTTCGTTCCTGCTGCAGAGTTGAGTTGTTTCGTTCCTACTGACGAGTTGAGTTGTTTTCTCCTGTTGAGTTGAGTTGTTTCGTTCCTACTGACGAGTTGAGTTGTTTTTCTCCTGCATTGGCTTTGGTTTTCGAGCTGAGGGGGCGAGTTGAATTGTTTTTTTTTCTACAGCTAAGTTGAGTTGTTTTTAAAAAATGTGCACAAAAATGGAAGTATGGGAATGTTAAACGTGCTCATGGCGCCACCTATTGATTAAAATGTACACTAATTATAGATTTTAAAATGATGGAAGTAAATAACACTCAAATTAAAAAAAAAAAAATCCAGATTCAAACTCACGGCCTCAGATCAAAAATGTCTCCACAGGACAATAGTTTTCAGTTACGCTAACCATTATCCTATGAAGGCACACAGACCTGAAGAAAACTTATGTTTATAATCTCATGAATTTAATTTTGCAGGCGAAGCAGACGGCGACATGTTTTAAAATCATTTTCTTGATTAAAATGAAATAAAAAAAATATTTAATTTATATTATTATTTTAATAATGTGTAAATTTTAATTCAGTATAATGATTACATACACACACAGTAAAGATACAAAGTAAATTGATTATTCAGAAAAATGTGCCGTAGTATACTCGTCATCAGCGTGAACCGGTTACGATTTAACTTGTTTTAGCTTGTCTGATCTTGATTCTACAAGACGGCGACTGAATTCTACGTCAGAAATTATCTCAATGCTTAGAGCGGATGAATACATTGCTTTCAACCACTCAGCGAACGCCGCTCAAGTGTAATTCGGTTGATATGCGTTAGACACTTATCACATTTTAGTTCACAATTCATTTCGTTTGTTAGTATTGCGGTGGGCTGTATTCAACAAGAAAAATATGGTGATGTCTGAAACACATAGTGAAAAACGAAAGTTTGGAAAAGCAGGGGAATCTTCTGTAAATAAGAAAGCCAGAAGAGAAGTTTCAAAAGTAAGTAACAACATTAAATAAATTTAATATGTAATTTTTATAATGTTTTTTACACATTTCTGATCTTTATTAATTTTGTTATATTATTTTCAGAAGTATGGAAAATTTACCGAGGATTGCATACCAGATGGAGTATTTCCAATTGGAGATGATGTTTTTGTCTTTGCAAGCACCTATTATGATTCCGCATCAGTACACATAAGACGTTTCAAGAAATATGGCAAAACATACTACCCAACTCCCGAGGGAATAACATTAGACCCACGGTGGATCGAATATATCATGCGTAAAAAGAAAGTGCCGGAATCACTGGAGGAATTACCAAGTGGACTTTTCCCTCCTGAACGACACATTCAAATAACTAGTGAGAACTTCATTGATTTTACTTTCAAGCGCATTAAATACAGTCCGGATAAAGAGCCCACTTTTAAAGAAATAACTATATCCCGAGAGCAGTGGGCTGAAATGATTAAAAATATGGTGCTATTGAAAATGCTGCTATAGACAATATGTTTCAGTGTATGGACTTTTTAACTGCATATAAAACCTTCTGCGAAGGCCCCATAGAAAATACATTACCTTCTTCTTTGGATGTTAGTCTGGGTCAACAATACTTGACGCAAATTTTGAAAAAAAAATCTATTTGTAGCCTCCTGAACGAAAAAGGATTGAAACAGCCTCAGACTTTCGCTGAGGAGTTATGGGGGAATCGCGAAGAAACATTTAATTCATATGTTTCATCACTTGAAGCTAATGAGATAGCTGATTGTTTTTATCATAATCTTTTTTGAAAATGAACACTTTTTATTGTTAAAACCTGTACATTATGTAACTCAAGAATTTTTAAAAAATCTTCGCTTGGATATTATTTTAAGAGAAGTAAGAGACATGTTATGTCCACCTGATTGTTTTGAATACTATGAGGATTTTGTTTAAAGATTTTTATAAGATTCACACAATATTTTGTTTTTATAAATTTGAATAAAATTCTTTTTTTTTTTTATATGCTGAATTTGAGTTATTATTTTTATTGTTTGTTAGTTTAATTTATGTTGAAATCGTTTCACATCTTAAAAATAAATAAGAGTATTTTTAAAAGAAATTATCAAAGTATGTACAAGTGATATTTTAAATGTATTTCATATGAAAGTGAGAAAATTTATGCTCATGTTTTTATACATAAACTTTTTGCCTTTCCCAAAAAAGTATATAATAATATAACTATTCATTGTAATAGTCATTCAATCAAGTTCTTTTCATCGGTAACAATGCATCAAGATTTAGCAGCGTTTTACGGAAATCCTGAAGTTCCAAATAGCTTCGGGGTGTGGAAGCATTACATCGCTCTGTAAAAGGGAAATATAGTAAAAAGATGTGAAACATTGGTTATCGCAGAAAGATGCTTACACTCTTCATAAACCTGTTCGACATAAGTTTCAGCGGAATCGAAAGTGTTTGTAAGTGATATTGATCGTCAGTTTCAAGCGGATTTAGTCGATATGCAATTTTTAGCAGAATTTAATAAAGGGTATAAGTATTTGTTAACTTGCATTGATTTATTTTCAAAATTTGCTTGGGCAGTTCCTCTGAAAGATAAATTTGGAAAAAGTGTAAAGTCTGGGCTAGAAATTATTTTTAAAGAAAGGAAGCCTAAAGTGTTGCAAACAGATGCCGGTAAGGAGTTTTTAAATAAAATAGTTCAAAATTATTTAAAAAATCTGAATGTAAATTTTTTTACAAATAATGAAACAAAAGCTAGCATTGTTGAAAGGTTTAATCGGACATTAAAAACAAAAATGTGGAAATATTTCACTGAATTTAACACTAAAAATTACATCGACGTCATTGATAAATTAATACACAGTTATAATCACTCGTATCACCGTTCCATTAAAATGGAACCTGTTTCTGTAAGTAGACATAACCAAAAGCAGGTATTAAAAATTTATACGGTGGTCTAAGAAATGAGAAACCTAAAGACCCTAGATTTAAAATTGGTGATATTGTACGCATTAATAAACAAAAACTTCACTTTGAAAAAGGATACGAACAAAACTGGAGAAGAGAACTTTTCATAGTTTTTGAAATCGTGCAAAGAATTCCGATTGTTTATAGATTAAAAGATTTACAAGGTGAAGAGATTAAAGGTACTTATTACGAAGCAGAATTACAAAAAGTTGTCGACTCTGGTTTCTACCCTGTAGAGAATGTTATCAAACAAAGAAAAAGAGGAGGAATCACTGAATATTTTGTTAAATTTTTAGGCTATCCTGAAAAATTTAATGATTGGGTGACTGATATTCAAAAAGTATAAATAGTTAAACTTTTTTATTGCCAACTCATTTTCAAAATGTCTTTCTACGTAACATTACCTTCTGATAGTTCTATGCATTTCTTTCCAGAAAACAAAATATCTCATTTCAAAACTCAATTACCCTCTCCTGTTTGTTTAAAGGGTGAATGGGAAGTGGGATTGTCTGAAATAATCTACCCTCATTCTTGGCTTAACGTAAATGAAACTAACAATTATTTTCTATACAAAGCTGGTGACGGCAATATCTCTTCAACTGTTAAGCGAACAATTGATGTGGGTTGTTATGAAACAATGTTAGATATTATATCAGCCGTACAACTTGTTTTACCCAAAAATCCTAATCGGTTCACAATAATTTACAATAAAGCAACAAAACGGGTGAAAATTAATGCAGTTCAAGGTAGCAGCCTTCACTTAGAGAATTTAGGCGAATTGTTAGGATTCAAACGCAATGCAATTATAATAGGTAACATGAAAAGCGAATTCGTTGCTGATGCATGGTCTAATTTTCAGTTTTTTACGTTTACTCCGATCTAATTTCACCCCAAATTGTGGGGGATACACAGGCTCCTTTATTGCGAATCGTTCGCACTAAAGGTAAAGACGGGGAAACGATTAGTCAATACTATGATAGACCTCAATACTTACCTTTGGTGAGACACTCGTTTCAAACTATTCAATCTGAACTGAGACTCAATTCTGGTGATTTTGTTCCCTTTGAAAGAGGTAAAGTGATCATAGTGCTTCATTTTCGAATGAGGCAAATACTATAAATAAAGCAATGCATTTCTCATACCCTCATTTGGAGATAAAAGACCAAGATGAGTGTACCATACGTTTGCTGTACTAAAAAAATTTGAAGACCATTATGCAGGTCAAATAGGTTCGGGTCTGACTCATTACAAGGGCATTAATTTTCAAAAGGGTTATGGAATCGGAGGAATATTTCGTCTATTGTTTAGAGCAGCTTTACCGTTTTTAGTAAAAGGAGGTAAAACTATTGGAAAAGAAGTATTAATGACAGGGAGTCGTGTTGCCTCTGATGTATTGTCAGGAGAAAATTTTAAAGAAGCTGTAAAAACAAGAAGCAAAGAAAGTGGAAAAAAATTAGCTCAGAAAGCTATTGATAGAGTTCAGTCTATGGTAGGAAAAGGACAGTATAAAAGAAAGCGTAAGAAACAGAAAAAATTCATTTCATCCAAAGCACGTAAAGTGAGTGTACGTGACATTTTCGACTCGTAAAAATGGCATTTATTCTTAAAGATTCTCCTGAATGTGTTAAATCTGAATTGGAACTTTTCAACTTACCAGGAACTCAAACAGTTATTCAAGATGGGCAGTGGAAACAATTTCATCCTCTTTCTAACGTTTTCGATAATGCACCTGTAGAATTTCACATTTCCGGAAGTGCAGAAGATTACATAGATCTCAGTCAAACACAATTATACGTAAAAGCGAAAATAGTAAAAAGTGGACAATACGCCTATTACTAAAGATGATACTATAGGACCTGTGAATTTATTTCTACATTCACTATTTTCTCAAGTAGATGTATCCTTAAATGATCGCGTGGTTTCCAATTCCAGTAATACATATCCCTATCGATCTTATATTGAAACTCTCTTAAACCATGGATATGACAGCAAAACTTCCCAGTTAACGGCTGAACTATTTTACAAGGATTCTGATGATGGTCTCAAGAAAAGAACCGAATTTTTTAAAGAAAGTGCCACTGTAGACATGATTGGTTGCATACATTCGGATTTATTTCATCAAGATCGTCTTTTACTCAATTTAGTGGATTTGAAAATAAAATTAATACGAAGCAAGCCCGAATTTTGTTTACTGAGGGATTTAAAGTTGTTTTGGATCATGTTTCTTTATTCATACGAAAAGTTCGTGTGAATCCTGGAGTTATTCTTGGTCATGCGAAAGCACTGGAAAAAACAAGCGCAAAATATCCCATTAACCGAGTTCTGTGCAAAGTGTATTCGATTCCTAAAGGAAGCATGTCTTTTATTCAAGATAATATATTTTCAGGCCAAATGCCAAAAAAACTTTTTGTAGGATGTGTAGATAATGAAGCTTTTCACGGAGCATTTTCAAAATCTCCTTATGAGTTTAAACATTTTAATTTAAATTTTATTGGAGTGTATGTGGATGGACAACCAGTGCCTCACAATCCATTAGAACTCGATTTTTCTAAAGATCAATACATACGGGCCTATCAAACTCTATTTGTTGGGACAGATCGAATGGGTCAAGACAGAGGTATATTTATTTCTAGAAAAGAATATAAAGATTCAAATACATTGTTTGGATTTAACCTCTCACCGGATTTATGTTCTTCAGGAGAACATTTAAGTCTGATAAAACATAGCAATTTGCGATTAGAATTAAAATTCAGCAAATCTTTAGAACAAAACCGTATGTGTTATCGTTTTTGCCGAGTTTGAAAATTTAATCGAAATAAACAAATCGAGAAATATCTTGTATGATTTCGGAAATTAAAGAATGGATGGAATGCAAATGTATACAGTTTTATCTCAAGAGAAGACAACGTCCCCCTATTTTCAAGGTGTTTATTCTAGAGATACGCTCCCTCCTCTGGAAGAAAACATGTGTGCTATTGTGAATTCTGATGACTCATCACAACCTGGAACACACTGGTTAGCATTATTTGTAAATGATAAAAGAGAATTAGAATTTTATGACTCGTTTGGACAACCTCCTGTATTCTATAACATTAGTACTACTACCTATTTAGATGTATTATGGAATTCTAAAGTGTTTCAATCACCAACATCTAATGTTTGTGGGCAATACTGTATTTACTTTTATTCAAACGCAGCCAAGGCTATTCTATGCATTATATTTTGAATCAATTGTATATAAATGATTTTCAAATGTATCAATTTGTAAAGAAACGATATGGTGTAAGATTTGTATTTAGACAATAAAAAAAAATGGAATGAAACTAAATATGTGTGTGTCTTTTATTTTCTTTAATTTTTTTTTTCTATTTTCTATTTATTTTCTTATGATAATTTTTTTCTTCTAAAAAAAAAAAAAAAAATTAATATTTTTCTATGTTAAATTTCTTTTTCTCTCAAAAAAAAAAAAAAAAATTTTTTTTTTTTCTATGATAAATTTTTCACCCAAAAAGATTAATATAATTTTATTTAATTATATACTTGAAACTTTTAAATTTTATCAAATAAGTATATTTTCTTCAGCAAAAAGAAAACTGTTCAAATCATAAAGAGACAACTGAGACATTTTTTTTTAAAATCAAATGAGTATCATTTATTTCAAAGTTTCAACCATGCATTTCTGCGAGCATACATTATTGGTTTCTTAATAATTTTGTTATTCTGATACAATTTTTATTTACATCTAGATTTTTCGGTAAATTTACATCATTCAAAGCTCTTAAAAATATATATCTTCCTTCAGGTGCTGATTTTCGATTCCGTAGAAAATCATTCACGAGAAATGCAATATTGCTTCCTGGAATAACAGTGTTTTTGTAAATAATTTCACCATCAGAATTCCAACTGAAAGATTCTTGAAGCTTTAAAAACTGGAAAATATTTTTGCTTTTTCTTTATACCTAGCTGGAACAATTCTAAAAATTTCATCCTCAAACACTTCTTTTTCCGTCTTTACTACTGACTCTTTTAGATTTTCTTTTAATGATTCCGTTTCTTGATTTTCTGATAGAGATGCTTCATTTGGAACTGGTTCAGACTCTCTTCGATTTTCGTTAGAAAAGTGCGTATATTTTTGTAAAACTTGTAAATAGAGAATTGTTTTTCTTCTTCCGTTAAATCCTTATTATGGAGAATGTTTTTCATGCGTTGATCAAGTTCCGATAAGTGTTCCGTTACTTGAACTCTTTCTTCGGGTACCAGTACAAATTTTTTGCTAAATTCCATTTTGAATTAAAGAACTGATGACTGAAATAGCTGCAGGCAATAAAATATTTAAGAATCCTTCTCCTTTTTGAATTAAAATTTTCTTTTCTCGTAAAGAGGTGTTTTTTTGTTAGAAAGTTTTCTTAAGCTTTCTTTATAGGGAGATAAGCGATTTTTTTAATTTTAGTCAATAATATGTTACCACATAAAACATTCAGCACACACTCGCACAAAAGTTTTTATTTCTTTCTTTGAACACTTTTTCAAAATAGATTTTGGGTGTTTTGTTTTAGAAATTAGTTTTAAGAGCTCTAAAGTTTGTTCAGAACACACCGGCATCTTGTGAACTATTGAATATTCATTGAACAATTTGAATCTATTTATATGCTTCAAAGTAATGGGTCATCGAGGTTGATATACATAAAAAATATCTCCAGGAAACATACCTGTGCGCACACGCAAGGATTCATCAGTTTCAGGTTTTAAATCAATAAGTAAGTATCCGTACGGTTTTGATGTGGCATCTGCGTAACATTCTTGAAAAAAATTTCACTTTACGAGGATACAATTGGCGACCTAAATGTGTAATTTGGGATTGATCTCTTCGATTCTTAAATAATACAAGATAATGAGCGTTTAAGGAAATTTCTCTAATTTCTTTCCCTTTATGAAAAATATTCTGTACCACAAAAATTATACTTAAATTTCTGTGATGCGAAAATTTTACAAATAATTTTGTTAATTGGGGATCATTTCCCTAACTCTCCCATAAGATCGTCTATAACAATTAACGCATCCGAATACTGGTGCAAATTAGAGGGGATACCTTCATGAAAGGAAATATTCGGCATTTCTTCATACAACGCTTGGTAAACTCCATAACACCAAATTATATTTTTAGGAAAGGGTTTAATCATTTTATTTTCGATTAATTTTTTAACGAACTGACTTTTACCGCTACCAGATGGCCCAGCCAAGATTAAAGTAAATGGATGAACTAATTTGAGAGAATCCATGATTAAACTAAATAATTTTATGAATGATGTTGCTATTTATACTACGAGTCACTTAATTCTATAAATTTCATTTTGTGTGATACCGAAAGGAAAATTCTTTCCCTGTCCGTAATTATATGTATTGTATCCTGTATTTTCCTGTCTTGATTCGTTACCAGATAAAAGTGAGATCGTGATATACATTCAGTAGAATATTTTCTCATGGTGTTTGATGGATTAGAGCAGATAGGGTTGGGGACAGAGCACATGGCCTTGGGCGTCATTGTTCATTGTTGGGATTCTGGTCTGCGACGTCAGTGGGTCTGTAGTCTTAATGGGCTGGACGAAACCCCGCTGTTCATCTTTTGACTGAGTTCGTCTGACTCGATACATCGGCGCCTCAAAAACGGCGGGTGGTAAGGGGGTCAGGTGTTCGGGCGGACCTTGTGTCGCCAGTGAGTGTAAGAGGGTCCGAGATAGAGCTATTGTCAGATTCGAACCAATAAGGACGCTTATGAGTCTGCGGGCCGTGTGCAGATTTCTGTTGGGTCGACCAATGAGAAATGACGAGGGGGGTGAAGTGGACCCACCTCTGGAGTTTAAAAGGGGTTGGTGGGAGATATCCATTCCAATTTGCTCTATCGATTCTATGTATTGCACCTGATCGTCACAGAGTAGCAGAACACAAAATTTGATTGCTGATTTAGTAGTGTGTGTGTGTTTAGCAACGTTCTATAAGTTCTACGTCTTCATTATGTATACTTGTAATATTTGTGGAAAAAACTTCGCTACAAACTATGTTTTAAAACGCCATACATTACAAGTTCATGAAAAAAATGCTGTCCTTCAATGTGCGGATTGTAGTAAAAAATTCGTCCGAGAAAGGGACTTAAAAAGGCACAGAGACTCTGTGCATTCAACCGAGAAAATTACTTGTAAATTTTGCTATACGTCCTTTACCCGTAAAGACAACTTATTGAAACATTTGAACAATAAAAGATGCGAAAGAAAGTTGGAGAAAGAAGCGGGGAAAAAAAGAAAGAGAGTGGATTTGTCTGTATCAAGTAGGAAAAAGAAAACACAGTTGTCCACATCTGCTGAAAACTCTACGGCTGATCCTGAAAATATCTTCTTGCCACCAAAAGAGAACGAGAGTGCTTTTCAAAAAGCATATAAAACTTTTAATCTTCCCAATAACGATAGTTCACTGGGGATAAAAGAGTTTCTACTCTTAAGAAAAGAAGAGACAATCTTTATTTTTCGCAATGAACTGGAAACTTACAAAGCTTTGAAAGTGAGTAAATGGGTTCATTGCATTTACTCGAAAGCGACAGATGCTGGAAAAATGATAAAGAACGTAGAATTCAAAACGCCGAATAATGATGTATTACAAGGAACTAATCTCGCCAGACTTTATGACGACATGTCTGAGAAAATAGTGAAAGAAAGCGAGGATTTTGAAGGTAGAGACTCGGGCTGGACACTGGACGAAATTTTAAGACTCGAAGTCCGCACGAACCGTTATTCTCCTTTCAGAGGTTCATCATCCTTCATCGAGGTGCCGAAGCAGATCGCTGAAACAAAGGCAATCATCAATGTCATCAATAAAAAGGACTCTCAGTGTTTCATGTGGTCTATTCTCGCAGCTCTTTACCCCAACACCAGCAACCCCAACAAAACGTCAAGTTATGTCCCCACCTAAATAAGCTGAACTTTGATGGAATATCCTTTCCAACACCGCTTAACGAGGTGAAAAATTTTTCAAAAATGAACGATATAGGAATAAACATTTATTCTTTTGAAGAAGATTTAAAAATATTTCCTCTCCTCATTAGTGATATAGTGTGTGAGAAACATATAGATTTGCTTTACGTAAAAATTGGTGAGTTTGGACATTATTGTTTCATTAAAAGCTTATCTCGACTTGTTTCGAAACAACTAACAAAACATCAACATAAAACATTTATATGTAAAAGATGTTTAAGTGCTTTCCAAACAGAATACAAACTTCTTCAGCATAATGAGATGTGTATACATAAAAATCCTGCAAGGGTAGTAATGCCGTTAGAAACAAGTAAGTTTTTAAAATTTAAAAATTTTCAACATTGTTTAAAAATACCTTTTGTTGTATATGCGAATTTCGAGTGTGTAACTAGGAAAACTGATACTTGCTGTCCTAATCCAAACTTTTCGTTTACAAATATTTATGAAAAACATGTCCCAATAGGTTTTTGTTATTTTATCAGTTATCAAGGGGGACATTATAAAGATCCAGTAGTATATAGAGGTATTGATGCCCCCAAAATTTTTATTGAAAAGTTAGAAAAAGATGCAATAGAAATTGATAATATTTATAAAAATCAAAACCGTTATTACCTCTTACTGAATCAGAAAAGCAATTGTATGATAATGCTAATAATTGTTATGTTTGTGGTCAAACCTTTCACGAAAACAATATCAAGGTTAGGGATCATAATCATGTTACTCAAAAATTTAATGGCCCTTGTTGCAATAGTTGTAATTTAGCAATGAAAACCCCCAAATTTTTACCTGTTTTCTTCCATAATCTTTCAGGATATGACGCCCATATTTTTATTAATGAGTTAGGATATGATGAAAAACAAATTAATTTAATTCCGAACACCGAAGAAAAATATATTTCCTTCAGTAAAAATATTTCAAATGATTTTCAGTTAAGGTTTTTAGATTCTTTCAAATTCATGTCTTCTAGTTTGGAAAATTTGATAAAAACACTAAAAAAGAAAGATGAATTTAAATATATGAAACATTATTTTGACTCAGAAAAAATAGATTTACTTTTAAGAAAGGGAGTTTTTCCGTATGATTATTTTGATAGTTTTGAAAAGTGTAAAGATTCTTGTTTACCACCTATTAGCAAATTTTACAATAAACTAAATGAGGAGGCTATAAGTGTAGAGGATTATAATCATGCATGTAAAGTATTTAATGAATTTCATTTAAATAATCTTGGTGAATACTGCGATCTATATGTAAAAACAGATGTTCTATTGTTAACAGATCTCTTTGAAAACTTTCGAAAAATATGCATGCAAACTTATAAACTTGACCCCTGTTGGTATTTTACCACCCCAGCTTTATCATGGGATGCTATGTTATTACATACTAAAGTAGCTATCGAACTGTTCACAGATTACGACATGCTTCTTTTTATAGAAAAGGGTGTAAGAGGAGGTATAAGTCAGTGTTGCAATCGTTATGCTATAGCTAACAACAGATATATGTCTAATTTTAACCCAGATGATGAGATAAAATATTTAATGTATCTTGACGCAAATAATTTGTACGGTTATGCAATGAGTAAATATCTACCCTTAAAAGATTTTGTTTGGAGTGATAACGATTTAACTGAACAGGATATTTTAAATTTATCAGATGAATCCGATGTAGGTTACATCTTGGAAGTAGATCTTGAATATCCTTCCGATTTGCATGACAAACATTCAGACTTTCCCCTTGCCCCCTGAAAATAAGCCCCCACCTAATTGTAAAGAGCCTAGACTTTTAACTACTTTGGAACCAAAAAAACAAAATATGTTCTCCATTATTCTAATTTAAAGCTTTATTTAAAATTAGGGTTAGTCTTGAAAAAATTCATCGCGTTTTAAAATTTTTCAATCTCCTTGGCTTAAAAATTACATAGATTATAATACTAAATTAAGAACTAAATCTGTAAATGAGGTAAATGACTTTCAAAAGGATTATTACAAACTAATGAATAATAGCATTTTCGGGAAAACGATGGAAAATGTAAGAAGAAGAGTAGATATACGTTTATGTTCAACAGAAGAGCAGGCTCGAAAGTTAATAGCGAAATCAAATTTTAATCGACGCACAATATTTTCTGAAAACTTAATGGCCGTCCATCTAAAAAAAACCCAAATCAAATTTTTCAAACCAATACAGGTAGGAATGGTAATTTTAGATATATCAAAAGTTCTAATGTATTCTTTTCACTATGAGTACATGAAGCACCGTTATGACTCAAAAAAAGTACGGCTCATGTATACAGACACCGATTCTTTTATATATGAAATAAAAACTGATGATTTTTATAGTGACATGAAAGAGGATATTAACTTATATGATACTTCAGACTATGATGAAAACAATATTTATAATTTACCTCTTGTTAACAAAAAGTCATCGGGAAAATGAAGGATGAAAATAAAGGAAATATTATGACAGAATATGTAGGATTAAAATCGAAAATGTATGCCTACAAAACAAACAATAAGATTGAAAAGCGGTTAAAAGGAATTAAAAAACAAACTATAAAAAATAAAATAACATTTGAGGACTACAAAGCTTGTCTTTTTAATGAAAAAAATAAAATATGTTGACATGAACTTAATTAGATCCAAATTTCATTCATTACATTCAATAAAGCAAAACAAACTTGCTCTGTCATATAAAGATGACAAAAGGTTTATTAATGGTGATGGCATTACTACTCTTGCACATGGTCATTGGTCGTTGATGAATTTAGAACTATTTAATGAGTTGTAGGACATAATAATGGGATTTTTTTTTGTGTGTGTATAAATAATTGATTGTAATGTAAAACGGAATGCTGTTTTTGTAAATAAACAACTCACTTTGTATCTTTACTGTACATGTATAATCATTACACTGAAATAAATTTTACAAATTGTTGTTCTCCTGTAATGTAAATATACGATTGTAATGTAAAACGCAATACAAGATGTTGATTTCTGAATAAACAATTTACTTTGTATCTTTACTGTGTGTGTGTAATCATTATATTGAATTAAAATTTACACATTATTAAAATAATATAAATTAAATATTTTTTTATTTCATTTTAATTAAGAAAATGATTTTAAAACACGTCACCATCTGCTTCGCCTGGAAAAGCCGTCTTGTAGAATCAAGATCAGACAAGCTAAAACAAGTTAAATCGTAACCGGTTCACGCTGATGACGAGTATACTACGGCACATTTTTCTGAATAATCAATTTACTTTGTATCTTTACTGTGTGTGTATGTAATCATTATACTGAATTAAAATGTACACATTATTAAAATAATAATATAAATTAAATATTTTTTATTTCATTTTAATCAAGAACATGATTTTAAAACATGTCGCCGTCTGCTTCGCCTGCAAAATTAAATTCATGAGATTATAAACATAAGTTTTCTTCAGGTCTGTATGCCTTCATAGGATAATGGTTAGCGTAACTGAAAACTATTGTCCTGTGGAGACATTTTGATCTGAGGCCGTTAGTTTGAATCTGGATTTTTTTTTAATTTGAGCGTTATTTACTTCCATCATTTTAAAATCTATAATTAGTGTACATTTTAATCAATAGGTGGCGCCATGAGCACGTTTAACATTCCCATACTTCCATTTTTTGTGCACATTTTTTAAAAACAACTCAACTTAGCTGTAGAAAAAAAAAACAATTCAACTCGCCCCCTCAGCTCGAAAACCAAAGCCAATGCAGGAGAAAAACAACTCAACTCGTCAGTAGGAACGAAACAACTCAACTCGGCAGCAGGAACGAAACAACTCCACTCGGCAACATGAACGAAACAACTCAACAGGAGAAAACAACTCAACTCGGCAGCAGGAACGAAACAACTCAACTCGTCAGTAGGAACGAAGCAACTCAACTCTGCACTGCCGTCGACCGCCTACAACCGCCTACAACCGCCTGCACCGCCTTTACAGCAGAATCGGCTTTTTCTACCTACTCACAAGGCTTCTGGTCTTCCCGAGGGACGCGCGCGCGTGATTTCCGATTCCGAGTCATATAATTTACTTCTCTACAGCAGTGTGAAAGGAATTTCTGTGAATGCTTGAAAATAAAATTTTAAATTAAAAAATAACAAAATTCTTTTTTTAATCGAATCTAAATTTTCAAACTTTTAAAGTTTCTATTTATTATTGTAAACTGTAAATTTTTTCCATGAAATATTTAGAAAATTAAAATAATCTTAAGCTTTTTAATTTTTTTTCGAAATTCTCAAAAAATTACATTTTATCTTTTTTTGAACTTTTCTGACTGAATTATGAAATTTCTGATATAATACAAACACTTTGGTTGAATTAATTGTTTGTTTAAACATATTAGTTTCAGTTCTAGAACACAACTTAGCTTGGCTTCTCCAAATTACTTATTCAAAATTATTAAAATATCTCCACCAAAAGTAAGCTTTCAAAAATTCTAAGGTTTTTTTTTAAAAAAAAAAACTAGGAGCACAATCACAATAGTATGAATTTGTAGTTTCCTTTTAAAGTTTCTAAATATAAGTTAATAAAACATTAATATTATTATTATACTTGTTTGTTTTTTTTCAAATATCTTAATACTTTGAGACTAAACAGAACAAAACATTTCTAGAATAATTTGAAATTTCTAAGATAACTCAAAACTTTTTGATAAAGGCCCCAATATCACAAAAGAAATCTAAAATTTTAAAACTAAATTTGTATCTTAATTACATTAAAAATACTCAAGATTATACAACCTTACTACTGATTGAATAATTTTTCACATTTCTGTTTTGTTTGAAATCACTTATCTACTTTATAAATTGTGTTTATCATATTCTTATTTCTGTAATGAATTTTGCTATCACTTTAATTAAATAATTTTATGCACTGCTGTGGACAATTGCTAAGGACGGATCACAAATTGCTATGTAGCATAACATTAAGCGAGACATGAGGCATAGTAGGATAAAATATAGTTGCCACACTGTTCAGACATTAGAATAAAGAATATTTATTGTTCTGGAAAGTACAAAAGCTGTGAAACATCTGAAAGAAAAAAAAATGTTCATTTGATCTGCGTACGGAGAAATGGAACAATGCATCTAAAAGTGAGCAGGCACCTTAAAGAAAGGTATCAGTACGGGATATGTCCACCGTGGAGTGTGATGCAACATTCCACACGTCGTACCATACTTTGCACAACATTATCCAGCAGCTGTTGAGGCAATTTATCCCATTCCTCTGTGAGTGCACGGATGAGGGTGTTCTTGTTTGTCGGAGGATAGTTTCGACCAGCAACTTGTCTCCCCAAAGCATCCCACACATTTTCAATGGGGTTTAGATCTGGAGAACGCGCTGGCCATACGAGACGTTGAATACCTCGCGGTCTAGACAATCCTGAACAGTGAGTGTTCGATGACATGTTGCGTTGTCGTCCATAAAAACAAATTTATCACCGACAGCCCCACGGAAAAGACGAACATGAGAAAGTAGAACTTCATCAATGTATCGTTGGCCCGTCATAGTCCCATTCGCAACCACATGTAGGCACGTGCGGCCATTGATCATGATGCCGGCCCACAACATGATACTGCATGTCGGATATCGGTCCTTTTCCTGGATATTTTCTGGACGATAAGCAGTACCACTCTCGCGCCAAATCAGTTGGCGTCTACAATCCGATGACAGACTGAACCTACTCTCATCTGAGAATAGTACGCATGCCCAGTCCTGTGTCAGTCCAATTGGGATGCTCACGACACCATTGCAAACGGGCAGTACGGTGCTGTCTGGTCAATGGGACACACACAACAGGTCTGCGTGCGTATAGTCCTCCTCCTCAAACGTCTGGCAACAGTTTTTCGGGAGATCTGCTTTCCTGAGGCAGCAAGAAACTGATTTGCCACCTGCTGAACTGTGGTGCGCCTGTTCCTTTTTGCTGAAAGGACGATATATGTCTTCTGCAGGCGTCGTACTTCTAACACGACCTCCCCCGTGCCATCTACTACACATTCCAGTAGTTTTAAATGACTTCCACAGCCGTGAAACAACGCTGTGAGCGATGTCGAACTCCCTGGCAACATCTGTTATTTTTCGCCCTTCGATCTTTCCAATAATTCGGCCACGCATAAAATCATCTATGTGATGTCGGGAAGGCATGCCAAAAATTT
>BMAU01003539.1:0-31712 GCA_019973935.1 Trichonephila clavipes
TTCATCATTCAGCTATGCATCTCAAGCATTGCAATGACATGAAATGATGCGAGAGTAAATGCTTATAAGGTCTACTTACGTATCATTGGCTAGCTTTTGCTTTTTTGAAATATCTGGATTTTTGCTGAACCCGCTGTTGAACAATATTCTTATTTGCTGGAAAATGTTGAATACTTGGTAGAGATGAGCAAAATGGTGAAATATCCATAAACTGAAGTAAGTTTTTCACATCTTGATCAATTCGTTTAATTTGTTCTGCATTTTGCTATATCTATTGCATTGTTTAACAATTGCATATTTCTTTTACTTGCTCATAAACTAACTCTGTAGGTTCCTCATGTACAACAGACTTTTCCTTTTCTTTTAAGATTGCTTCCTTTTCCTTTTCTCTCCTCAAACGATTTGAATCCTCATCTACTAAGAGTACAGTTTCATCACTGACATTTGCCACCATTAAAGGGAATTTTTGACATACATAATGGATGTGTTTACATATTGTGAACCTAACTGCATAATCGACACAATTACAGGTGAGGGGAATGAATGCATATTTGGCATTTTGTGACAACGGATGGGACAATCACAGTCTTTCACTTTGTTTACTTCATAGGTGTTAATTCCTTTAGCTACAGTTTTATAAATAATCCATTTTGTTGGTTGCAGTTCTTCAGCAGTATAAGCTTGCATTTCTTTACAACTTTTCTTGTGTCGCATTCTGATAGTTGAAATTTTTGCAGTTAACTTTCCCCTTTCCATGGAAATCATTCTACCCATTAATTTTTTTGATATGGTTCTTAATACTAAGGAGAGAGATTTATCTAATCGTCTTAAAGCTTTACCTCCACCTTCTTCATATTTCAGCTCTCGATGCCACCTCTCCAATTTCATATTTGTGTTGATTTCACACCCAACTCTATAACAATATGCCCACTTTTGTTTTCTTCCTCCATAACTTTTCACAAAGTATTCAACAAAATTTTTCGATTCTTCGTTTTTTGTATATTCTTACACAAAATCTTCATACATGCGTTCAAAAGTTACTACATGTATTTCATTCATCAATTTCTTCAATTTATCACCCATCTCCTCCTTCAATTTTATGTTGTTTTTTATTTTTCCATTAAGATTTCTGTTCCAGCTTCGTGACACATGCCAACTGCACAGCAAAGTAAACTCTACTTCCCCAAACACTCTACTCTAAGCATTACAAAAAGCAGGATCATCATCCGACATAAACACTTTGGGTTTTAAATGAGGAAGTCTATTTTTAATTTCTTCAAAAAACGGTTCCAGGACATCACTACTTACTCTATTTGAATAACAAACTGCAATTGGCAACCCTTCATGGTTGTCATCACTTACCATAATTGTTGTCAACAAGTAACCATACTGATTCGTGCCATGGGTAGAATCCATCATTATTATATTTTTTCCATACAGTTCTAGGAATTCTAATTGTGCTTCAGTCATTATACCGAGAATAAAATCTTGCTTTTTTTATGAGAGGATTATTTGCAAGAGAAGAACCAAGGGGTTTATAAATCAAAACAGGATTGTAGGAGTCCCTTTGCATTTTTTTTTATTTGTAGATCAACAGAAACTGCATCTCCTGCATGTAAAATACTTTCATCCACTTCAAAATCCCGACTTACATTATGAAGATCCTTTTTGGTTAAAAGTCCTAATCTTTCAGTAGGGGGACATTTCTTTTGGATATTTTCTATAATGTTAGTATATGGTATCCCAACTTTTAGGAGAGCTGCTAAATTTCTTCTATCTTCCTCGTAAAGTTTCAGTTTACCAACCTGCATTTCATGACCAGCATGCACAGATTGGTACTGTACAGTTATTTTAATTGCCTCTTCTTTTTGTTCTCGGATGGCCGTCATAAAGGCAGGACATGTCTTTCCACATTTAACAGATTCTCCTATTTTCTCCATGCGTTTTCTTTCCGATTTTAACTTTGCAATACCGCTCCTGTTACAAATATAATAAGAAAATTGCTTGTTCTTTGCACTTTTCCTGACACCACCATTTTTCATAAATAAAGACTTCGTTCTTACTTCTTCCTTTTTCCATTTTTGAAAACTTTCATCAGTATTAAACACATGTTCTTCTTGTTTCAGTTCTATTTCATCATGAGATACTTCGTAATGTTTCTTCAATTCTTTCAACGTTCTAAACATTTCATCACAAAACGCGCAGACATGTTTCCCAACTACAATCTCTTTCTCCGATAGCCCTGAAAAGGGCTGTTGTTCCAGGCAATGGTTATCAACCATTTTTTAACAAAAGTAATTGAAAAAAATCCGGCTCAGTGAGAGTAAATATTCCAAATCGCCAGAAAGGAAAATGGCGCTCGAAATTGATTATATATACACGCTATGATTTTTCTAGAACATTTGATTTTGGCGGGATAAAACTTTTTCCCTAATCCCTACTTCACCAAGCCCTCCTTCTCGTTCCACCTGCTCTTCAATAGACTGAGCCATTTTACTTGCAGTTAAGAGACGCTACTATTTGCGTAGACATTAGGCGCCAATCGGTTAATCACGTGATTCCTTTGGCAGCATCCGCAAGTGTTTATTCATAATGCGGGTTTTCCTATATGTATGTTGAGGACTTTCTTGTGTCTTAATTTTATCTAATTAAAAATACATTATATCATTGTATTTTTTGCATTATTCTAGTATATATATGTGAAGTAGAAGGCACTATTGCAAGCCCCCGTAGCATCCCCCAGAGAGGGCAATGTCCCCGACGGGGGAAAGGAGCGACGAAGGAAGGAACATCAGAACTAAACAGAATCGGTTGGGACCGCAAGAGAGGCAGACGCGCATCGGCAGAGCAGTAATAACTCTTAAAAAATAATGACAGCCAATTAGGCTACGACGCGCGTTTAAATGTTTCACTCCATTCATTAATTGTTATTCTCCCTTTTCTTTATTCTTGTTTTAAAAATAAACAGATTATTCTGGCAAATCCCAGTTTACGAATTCATCCAAGTACCAACATAACATTTGGGGGCTCGGCCTCAAATTAAATTAAAATTAAAAACCCCTAGAAAATACGACGAGTCAAGACTGGTGGACCACGCACGCTTTAACGACGGAACCGGCAACGCAAACCACAACGACAAAATCATCAACGGTGAGTCCATTCCAATTTACTCCTTTATTATTCTGAAGATATTTATTTACGATGGTCTGTCTAGAGGAAATTGCTGCTATTGCGAATATATTAAAGACGGCCCCTGCTTCAACGGTGCAACTTCTGCACAAAATTGTTAATGACGAACCCTACAGTAAATCTTCTAGAAAAGAGTTTAAAAAATTCGCGGGTTTCCCACAGAATTACGACATTGAAGCACGAAAGAATAAAATTTTAAAGCAGTTTACGAAAACTGAACTTATTACCGTCTGCACTATATTAGGACTGAATTGCGCGGGAAGCGCCAAAGAATTAAGCGAGTATATACTTAAAAATTTATCAGATCTTGCATCTTTAAAAAATAATTTTACCGAACAATTGACGGATGACGAAGACGAAGATTCGGTGCCCTTTTCGCTAGAATCTATGAACGACGCGAATAAACAACCCCTCACCCCGCCAATTTATCACTTGCCCTCTCCGCAGGATGTTTTTGTTCCCCTCCCTCAAACACAACGAAATCAAAGCCAAAGAGGGAACGAAGAGAATTTATTTTTGTTAAAGGACCTTTTTTCAACTATGAGGTCGTTTACGGGAAATGATAATTACAGCGTTAAAGCTTTTTTTCGCGACGTAGAAGAAAACTTTATTTTTATCCCACGCATATCTGATTTGCAAAAAATTATTTGTGTTAAACGTTTGCTTCAAGGTCCTGCAAAGACTTTTATCCAAACTCTCCATAACATATTAACGTATAGTTCTCTTAAAGCTGCATTAATTGAAGAATTTGAAGATTTATTTTGTTCTTACGACGTCCACAAGGAAATGCAAAAACGGAAATTACGCTCTACGGAATCTCTATTTGAATATTTTTTGGCCATGCGTGAAATTGCTTCAAAATCACACTTTCGTTTAGACGATCACAGCCTGATTATGTATTGTATAACTGGTATACCTGATTCTAACCATAATAAATTGATATTATATGCATGTAAAAGTATTTCAGAATTTAAAGAAAAGTTAAAAATATATGAAAAGGTTTTTATGCAAAATAATTCTTATTGTATTGATAATGAAAACAAGCGTACAGAATTTAAGCAGTATGATTTTCCTACATCTAATAAAAATATGTGTTCTGATAATAAATTTCATAATAAAGATGAATTTAATGATGCTAATGTTAATAAGAGAGATGTACGTAAACGTTGTTATAATTGTGGATTATTTAATCATACTTCTAATGAATGTTACCATAAAAATAAAGGTTTAAAATGTTTTAATTGTAACCAATTTGGTCATAAAAGCTCTCAGTGTGTATTTAAAAAACCTCATGTTAAAAATGAAATTGTTAATGAGGTTGTTAGTGAGGTTGTTAATGAAATCAATTCCTCATCAGAAATGCGTAAAACTGTTAAAATAAATGGCTATTATTTTGATGCTCTTATTGATACGGGTAGTACTCGAAAGTGTTTATCAAATTCTTGGAAGACCGACGTTAATTGCTACGAAAATAAAATTAACTTCTTTCAGTAATAGTGAAATTAAAACCTTTGGATCTTTTAAATCTACTATTGATTTTGAAGATAACAAATTTATGACGGACATTTATGTTATTAACAATTCGCAAACAACTATTGATGTAATTATTGGAACTGATGTTTTAAAACAAACTGAATTTCAAATTAGTGCAAATGGTATAGAATTAATACCTAAGAAAAAGGATAACTTTATTAATTTAATTAATGTATCTAAGGCACATAACCAATCGGAATTAAAAGATAATGCCCTAGAAGTATTACAACTAAAATTAAAAAATGCAGAAGATAAATGTAAAAATTTAGGAATGCACGTATCTAACACATCTACATTATCATTGGAAAAAACGGCGTTATTAGATAAATTGCATAAATTAGAAGAATCAAATTTAGAAAAGGTTGACAAGTTAGTTAAACTTGAAGAAAAGTACGAGATCTTACAAGAAACACTTAAAATTACAGAACAGCGACTTGTTGAGAAAGAAATTGAATGTGCATCGTTAACAGAAAAAATACTCATCGTAAACACACAAACGGAATCAAACGATCATCCTAAAACATCGATGTCAACTAAAGAACGATAAACTAACCCTAGCAAGCACAAAACTAAGAAGTCAAAGTCTAGTGGAAGAAATGCTAACAAAACAAGTGATAGTGATGAGAATCAAGCCATTTCCAAAGAGAAAAATGATTTGCTTAGACAGATTGATTTCCTAAACTCCATTATTTTGGATACGAAGTTGAAAGAGCCAAACAAGAGTAAAGCACAGTTCTTTAAAAAACGCAGACAACCACACAAATATAAAAAACACGAATTAGTAACGATCAGAAGAACCCAGTTCGGAACACAACTCAAATTACGACCCACAAGTTCTTCGAACCCTACCTAATTAAGACCGTCAAACCCCATGGCAGAAATGAAGTTAAAAAGGTTGGTCAACACGAAGGTCCTCATCTTACATCCACAGCTGTTGATTTCATGAAGAGGTGGTCAACCGCTGATGCCTGACGATTTTACGACTGCAATTTGAGTTCCCCCCACAGTGACTCTCTGTGAACAGAACTTTGAATAACGAACTGAACTTTTTCTCTTTCCCTTTTTATAGCTTTTTTTTGAATAGCTGTGAGCAGCAATGACGACCTGCTTCCAGAAAAACAACACCTGTGTGAAGTACTGGAAAGCATCGCACTTCTTATTTTTTCTTTTCACTGTTTTCAATTTTTGTTTTATAGGTTTACTTACAACATTTTGGATTTTCTTTCGCTGTGGCCAGCTCATTTTCAGGATGGCCGATTGTGAAGTAGAAGGCACTATTGCAAGCCCCCGTAGCATCCCCCCAGAGAGGGCAATGTCCCCGACGGGGGAAAGGAGCGACGAAGGAAGGAACATCAGAACTAAACAGAATCGGTTGGGACGCGAAGAGAGGCAGACGCGCATTGGCAGAGCAGTAATAACTCTTAAAAAATAATGACAGCCAACTAGGCTACGACGCGCGTTTAAATGTTTCACTCCATTCATTGATTGTTATTCTCCCTTTTCTTTATTCTTGGTTTAAAAATAAACAGATTATTCTGGCAAATCCCAGTTTACGAATTCATCCAAGTACCAACATAACATATATTTGAAATTTATTTATTTTATACCTAGAAATCTATTCAGATATACATACAACAACAAAATTAAATCTCGATCTTTTTTAAATGATTTGTCATTGATAGAGTTCAAAGGATTGAAGCAAGCATTACAAAAGCAATGACTTTAATTATATGTGTACTACTGATACTCTTTAACAGCATAAGAAAGTATGTTCATTGATACTACTCAGTTTGCTGTGCTACCCACAATCACCTCACAACTTTTCATTTAAATAACTTTCTTTGCAGCCTCTCTTGGAGGAATTTCGACTCAACGAAATTAAATAAACATTAGAATTATAACAATATACTGGAATAAATTTAATTTTTAGAGCCTTCGCTAAAATTTAAAAATTTCTAGCAAAACATATTTTTTAAAGAATTGGTTTTTATGAATTCCCATAATTTTTACGTTCTATAACTTGACAATAAATATCTTTGTCAGCAGAAGTCACAAATGCTGCAACATGAGAACAAACTTCTTGTAATCTAAAAGAATGCTAATTTTAAGTGTAACAGATACATGCAAACAAGTAGAATTGGATAATTTCAAAGAAAAGCGAGTTTAAATGCCTTGTTACAAGAAAGATCTGGAACAAATTGAATTATTTTTAAAAGATACAGTTATTCTCTCTGAGAAAAATTAAAAACAACGAATCTCTCCTAAATCTTTTAAATTTGTACTATATAAATCTAGGTATAAAGATTAGCCATGCTTTTAAATAAGTAAAGTAATAAATATCTTTAAAAATATTGTTGCATAAAATATTTATTTAAATTGAAAATTCATCATATGTAAACTAAACAATTGAAACAAATAAAATAATCAATATCATATTAATCATGGTATCCGTTTAATAGTAATACTGAAATGTATTTTCACAAACAGCCAGTGTACACATAGAATATTAGTCAATATGAAAACTTTTGATTACAAAAACTCCCTTTTAGGAAAGAGTATTTTTCCCTTAACAAGTGTATATATATTATGGTAACATTGTTATTGATCATAAGTTCATAATTTAATTCTCCTTTTTGTAGGTAACTTTGAATTTTTCATTTCCATAAATATACATGATTAATCTTTCATTATTAAACAAGTATTTCTTCTTTTATGCCTTGAATAATTTTTTATTTCTAAAATGATTCCAACACATTAAAAGTAAAGGCAATAATATTTGTTCTATAATGTAGTAATGATTCCAAACAATTGAAAAAATATTTGCAAATTAAGAAAATTTATCTTCAATTCTAAACTTTTTAAAACTTTTCGTTTATAATTTATAAAAAAGGAAAATATCATTAGAAAAGGTGTAATCGTTTTTAGAAATTCAATTTAATTATCGTTTGTTTTAAATGTATTTTGTACTTATTGAATTACTTATAAATTTTAAAAATACTAGTATATATAAAAGTATGATTTATCAACACTATACTGATCCAAAATACAATTCAAACTTGTAGAAAATTCTTAAATCCTGAGTTAATTAACATGAGAGGTTTTGATTATTTATTAAGATTTATCCTTTGATGAAAAAAATTTTATTTTTAGAACATAATGAATTACATATAAAATAGAAAATTTTCATTGAAATATATAATTTATACAATATTGAAGTTGGTTTCCATACAATCTAAACAAATAAAACAATGAATAATGCTAAAAACCCGGAAATCCTAATAATAATTTTCAAGAACAGCAAAAATGAAATTTTATATGAATATTAAAAAATAACAAATCATGCCATTTTTTCTATTAATATCAAAAAAATTTTAATAGAATGAATTTAGGCCCATAAACTTTACAGCGAAAGAATTTTTATCAAATACAAACAATTAATACAAACAATTCCGAATTATTCGTTTTTACTTTTCGTTTTATATCCAAGAAAGAAACAAAAAAATTCACATATATATTAATACAGTTATTATAATAAATCTTATATGATAAAATAAACAATAAAACAAATCCAATATGACGCACGCAAGTTGATACTTGTTTAATATTCCATTAGTCGCCAAAAAAGGCGATAAGCAAATGATTATATCAACCTTGCTCTAAATGAGCTAAAAATCTAACAAGGTATTTTAGAAAAGATACTGAAATAAATAACATAAAATCCTAAATCTGAAATCTACGGATCATCTTCTATCAATATAGTTGAAGAAAAATTTCAAAAACTTGCATTAGAACCTTGAAAAACTGAGATGAATTTCGATGTTTTCCCATAGATTAACATTACACCGGAAGTTCCGGTGGGTTCCACTTAATGTTGTTGGTTACAAAGTAGAACTTGTCCATTTATAATTTTTGTTTTATTCTAATTTATTTATCTAATTAGGTAATCGTCTGCTTCGTTAGTATTATCTGGTTAGTGTTAGCTGGGATATTTATTTATAGTTCTTGATACACTTAGATATAGCTGTTAATTATTTTAGTTAATAATTAATTTTGAATTTCTTTATTTCATATTTTTTTACAAGAAGGGGTCACTGTATAGGTTCGAAACCGCTTCTTTTGAAAAACTTCAACTTGCATGAAATTTTGTATTATAGGGCGAAATTTTCCAGTGCCACTGGAAATCGAAGTGTTGCTGTGAATGTATCAAAAGGATTAAAACTATCCGATGATAAATTCGTGAGCAATAAATCATTTACTGAGCCTGATTGCTTAGTGAATGATTATTTTTTTATTCAAGGCTTTGTAAAAGCAGAAATGAAGAAGAGAGTGAAGTACAAGCCATCTGTCCATATCCGAACAACTTGTCAGGTAAGTTATAAATTATTTTGTTTTAATTTAGGTACTTTTTTTAAAACTATTATGATTTCATTACTATTTACTCATATATGCTTTAATGTAACTCATTGTTTTAAAACACAAAATAGTATTTTAAGTATTAACATTGATATTTATCATTTAGTTATAAGTTGATTACAAAAGATTAAAAGTAATGGAAACTAGTCAAATTTAGCAGCTTTTTAAGCATCCGTAAAAGAAATGTGAATGGGCTAATTTATATTTTTTAATAGCTACATTATTAGAGGTAAGTTTATCAGTTGATTATAATTTTTTAGAGTAGCATTGAATATCAATTGCATTGTTTTCTTTTTTAATGAATATGCATTATTATGATTTAGTCATTCTATAATTATTGCTATTTATGAGTAAATCCTAATTTGATTCCAACACATTAAAAGTAAATGCAAGAAATGTTTTAACCATTTTGAAAAAGAAATGTAAATTTTTCATTTAAAACTTCAATTCAATAAGGAGTAATATTGTGTTAACATTAAAATTCTCCCAAAAATTGTTAGTAAATTTTCTAATAAGACATAGTATTTTTAATTCAAATACTTTATGACGTGTTTTGATATAAAATAAACTGTTAATTTTTATTTATTTAAAATTTTCATTCTCATGATTTACTTATTTACATTTTAAATTATGGTATTTACTTAAAATAATTAAATTTAAATTGAGCTGTAAATTAACTTTGGCATAAATTTTTCAAAATGTATTAGTCAGTAGACTGATATGTAAATACCGAAAACTTATAAATTTGCAATCTAATTTTAAAATTTATTTCTTTAATATTTAACACTTTTTTAACTTTAGGTTATGAGAGCATAGGTATCGGATCGTGGCTTGCCTTGTCATGAATTCGAGCTCAGTACCACTAAACTCACCGTGTAGGGCAGCGCGGCACCTTAAATCTGCCCTGAGCTGAAACGTCCTCCCGTTGTTGTGATGTGGTAGTTAGGAGAGGGGGTGCCGGCTCAGGCATCGTCCACATCACTTGACCATGGTTCAAACTTACGTGGTCTGTCGCCAAAAAACCCTCATGCAGCTGAATATGGCGACGTTAATATTCAATCAATCAAGCTAGCAAGCAACATGTACTTGTCCTGCTGGAGGCACTCCTGCACTTTGTAAGCATGTGTTTGCATTACTTCATGCAATCAATGATTACATCACAAAAAAAATTGCATGAAGCTCCAACGGAAAGTTTACAGACTTGGCACCAGCCGAAACCAGTTAAGATAGTTCCCAGAACAGCAGAAGAAATATTTATGCGTGGACCAGCATTGGAAGTAGAAAATGAAATTGGGTTTGATTTCGCAGTGGCTCCGTTTTTTACCTCTAACGTGATGGAAGTGTGCCAAAATATGCAAGAAATCAAACTCAAGGAAACCATTCCTCTTCCAGCGTTTGTGTGCAGTGGCAAATTTGCAAACCACTTGCCACAGATGGGGCTGGAAGAAACATTATTTTATCATCGGCACTATTCTAAAAGTATTGACGAACTTACAGCCCTTGAAAAAAGGACGGTCCAACAGAATTGCAGTGAGTGGCAGTTTGAAAGAAAGCTGCGACTCACTGCAAGTGATGTAAAAAAAATTGTTTGTAGAGGGGCTAATTTCAAAGCATTATCTGCTCAGATTTTTTTTTAAAAAAGATGAAGTGTCGACAAACATCCCTGCTGTAAGATTTAGATTGGAAAATGAGGATTATGTCCGGCATACGGTGCAACAATGTAATCCTCATTATGTAGTCCGGAAAACTGGTCTAGTTGTTCACCCTATAGAGCAGTATATTGCTGCTTCTCCTGATGGATTTATTAGATCAGGCGAGGACTGCATGATAATAAAAATAAAATGCCTTTAAAATTCAGGGGGTCATTCTCTACAAGAGTTAATTAATAAAAGGCATGACTTTTGTCTTTCAAGTAACAATGGTATCATTTCCTTAAGAAGAATTCACACCTATTACTATCAAATACAATATCAGTTAGGTGTGAGTAATATTAAAAAATTAGCTACATGGACCGGCGTTGCACGGGCTTTCTCTCCTTTTATAAATTTTCCCTTTCCTTCACAAAATCAGCACTTCCATTATTCTTTTTCGAAATTACTTCGACTTTTTTTGTTTCTTTCCCCTTTGCTTAGCCCTCCTCTTTCCTTCATGACGCCAGCACTTTTGTGCGGATGTGTAAGCGTACAACGCGATTGCTATATTGATGTTATTAAAATTACCTTTTTCGAAATTTTTTGACTTCTTTTCACTGTCAGACAAGTTTTTTCCCCCTTCATTTATCCCTGCGTTGCACGAACATATTTAAATACATAACATATTGTCATGGAATTTCCCCTTCTCTAGTTGTTCACACTTAATGTTGTGTATGTATGATTTCTACATTAACGTCATTACAAATCCCCTTTCGAAATTTCTTCCACATCTTTCCATTGTCAGACACGTTTCTTTTATCACTCTATAGCCGGGCATTACAGTGGCTTTTTTGGAATGTAGAGCTATTTTCCCTCTCCCACTTCCCATTATTTATAAATGATGAATTAAAAAATCTTACAGATAGCTATTTAAAAGATTTTTTTCTGATTGTTTTAATGTGTGATTAAACATATGTAAGTATAACAAAAAACAAACTAAAATTTATACATATAGGGAAAAGCCTATATACATTCAGAAACATTGAAAATAGCGACCCAAGAAGGAAGCTAAGTACAATCGCGAAACTTTGCAAATAAGTACGCGCGTAATGTGATATGCAAATGATCCAAGTTTCGTGCCAATACGCATGCTCATACACGCCGAGGTGGCGCTACAATCAGGAAGAGGGTGCTATACAAGCCAGCGGAAATTCGAAGATTCATAAACGTGACGATTACTCGTCGATTGTAGGAAGACTTTGGTAAGCGAAACATGCCAGGTAAACGTGCTAGAAGACATTTCTCACAGTTAAGCGAGTTTGAGAGAGGCCTGATCATCGGGATGAAAACTGCAGGCTGCTCGACGCGCCGTGTTGCTTTCCAGGTGAATCGTTCGGAGTGTGCCATTAGAAATTGTTGGAAGCAGTGGACACGAGAAGGTATCCACGCGCGGAAAACCGGGTCTGGAGCGACCAGGAAGACCACGAGGAGAGAGGATCGAAGGATCGGGTGGCAAGCACTTGTGGACCCCACAGTGACTCGTTCAACGATACGATCAGACGTAGGCGTAGCAATTGTTTCACAAACAATTACCAGACACCTTGCAGAAGCAAATCTTAAATCCAAGTGCCCTTTCCGTGCACTCCCTTTAACACCGGAACATCGGCAACTGCGTCTACAGTGGTGCCAAGCCAGATCAATGGGGAATGTCACAGATTGGCAAAAGGTTGTGTTTAGTGATGAATCCCGGTTTGTTTTGGGGACAGATGATAACCGTGTACTGGTGTGGAGGTGCTCTGGTGAGCGGTACTATTCCCCCACACTGTTCTACGTCACAATGCCCGCACAGCTGGTGTAATGGTCTGGGGGGGCATAGCCTGTGATAGCCGGTCCACTTTACTTGTGATGCGTGGAACCTTAACGGACCAACGTTACGTTGATGATATTCTTCGACCCCATGTAGGACCTTTCCTAAAAGGTCTTCCAGGGGTACTTTTCCAGCTAGATAATGCTCATCCCCGAATACAGCAAGAGTTGCTCAAGACTTCCTACATCATTTTTAGACTTCCATGGCCGGCCCTCTCCCCCGATGTGTCCCCTGTAGAGCACGAGTGGGATCAGCTAAAACGGCAGATGCCATCGTGTCACTGTGTACATGATTTAGAGTTGGCTGTTTAAGATTTGTGGGCCCATCTGCCTCAGGACAACATAAGGTGTCTAATCAACTCAATGCCGGACCGTATGGTGGAATGTATTGCAGCTGGAGGTGGTACAACTCGCTATTGAATTTGTCCATTATTTGTGTCGTTCCACACCCTGTATTCGTTTAATTGTCTTGTTTTTGAGATCAAGTGAATCTCTCTTCTGTGTCATTATGTGTATTAAATTTCATTTCAATCCGATGCTTTCTTCTTGGGTCGCTATTTTCAATGTTCCTCAGTGTATATGATTACATTCACAAAAAAAAACATTCAAAAACAAAAGAATACTGTCTGATAAAAATATATTAGTTATTTATTATAATTTTTGTTTTTCATTCCACTGTGTATAGTAAATAATTTAAGCATGTATCTGAAGAAAAAAGTATATTATACAAAACTAACAAATTCATTATTTTAACAATAATTATTTTCTTAGAGCTTAAAATAATAAAAGGGGTTTGGTATTTCCATGTACTCAATCAATCGTTACATAACAATAATTTCCTTCTTAGGTTTTGAAATAAAAAAATTGATTAAAAATGTTCATTGTAAAAATTTGATTAAAAATGTTGAGCAATTAGTTGTGACATACCGTTTGCTTAAAAAAATGGCTGTAAAATAAAAAAAATATTGTTTATTGATAAAGACTTATTAAATATTTAAAAAAATTCGTAAATAAGTAAATCAATATATAAAATATATATTAGTTATAAAATATTTTTATATGAATAATTATAATACTATATTTTATACATTATATACCAGCTGAAATGCCCGTTCTTCGCATGGGTTAAGTTTCAAAAACATAAAATTCCCCTATTATAGCAATTAAAATATTTTTTTATGAAGGTTGAAACCCTGTCTAAAGTAGTATAATTAAAAATTAAAAGTATTTTTTAATTAATGTTTAAATTATAAATTTTTTTAAAAAGTACAATTTGGCCTCAAATTAAATAATTAACAAAATCAGGTAATTTTGAATGTAAGAGAGAAAATTAGCATGCAATAAAGTAAACAGAAATGACTGGATGTAAATAGAATAAAATTATATCAGAAAAGTAATAGCAGTAGTAAGTTTCTGCTATTAAACTGGGTTAAATGACTTGAAATAGATAAATCGTAAGAAAAAAAATTAATGGTGGTAAACTGATGAATAAAACAATATCATAAATAAGAAATATTACGAAGCCATCAACTGGAAAAAAGTCAAATTAATATTACATGAGGAACAGTGTAATACTGTAATTGTAATTCAATAGATGTAATTCAATACTAAAAAATTAAATTAGTATGAACTAAAATAACAAATCTATCTAAAAAAGGTCCCCATGGAAACAATCTAAACTCAACAACAGTTACTCAATGATACAAACAATAAAAAGAAACATGTTGCTAAAAAATTAGTTATTCAAACAATACTTTTTCGCAATATTTCTATTAGCAATTGTAATTCTATTACAAAAAGCAAGCAAATGAGTACATGCAATCATAAATAACTATAGTAATAATTGATGTATATATTATGTGGGTAGTATGATAATATATAAAATATGTATATGATCTCCCACAAAATACATAAGGAACAGATTATCAGAAGCAACATTAAACCATCAGATGTAAAATCCCATCAACACTGAATTTTAAAGAAATCCAAAAGGAGATATGAGAAAATCTTTTCAAGGTGCATATTTTTTCTGCAAACACTTTTTTGATCACAAATGATATATTTATAAATTGCAAGATTGTCAGAAGCAAAGTTAAATTGTGACAAAAAATCAGGTCAATATTGAATTTAAAGGAATCCAAAAGAAAATAGGAGAATATTGCTTCAAGGTCCACCTCCTCATCATAGTTCAGTAAATAGCATTTTGTTAAGAAAAATTTCTGACTTTTTTTCATTTAAAACAAAGATGAGATTTTAACGGTCATAGAGATCATAAGGCCAAAAATAGTGACATACAAAAATAACATGGTTCACAATATTACCAATCTGTCAATTGCAATAAGTTTGAATTTAGTGTCATTTTCTTTCTGTTAAACTTCAAGCAATATTTTTCTACAATGAAAAAAACATTGAATTTGCGGATGAAAGAAGAATAGCAAAAATCTTTATTTTCAATGACAGAAAATATTATAACAATGCATTTATATGTAAAAAAGGTTATGTACAATGCATATGTTTATGTACAATTAGCTAAAAACTACATTAATTTTTGTCAGAAGGAACGTTACACAATGATGCCACAAACAGTTTTGAACAACAACAAAAAAATAAATAACAGAAAATCTTACATACCATAAAATCCGGCGTACAACGCCCGCTTTGAGCACAAAAAATTAAATCGAAATTTACGGCTTCAAGAGCTTTAAAAATAAAAAAAAGATGATTATATAAAAAAATTAAGACTTCTACAAATATCAAAATACTGTTTATTTAAAAGAAATGACACTCCTTATGAACTTAAAGGGTTGTAATTCTATACAGAAGTATGCTATTTTTTTCTATACCTTGGAATAATATCTCGAATAAATGACTTCAAAACATGAGAGCATTATATATGTACATTTCAGGTTTCTTCGTAAAATAGAGGGTGTGCATTATACAGAGAACATAACAAACATTAAAAAATGCAGCTCAAAAGTATAGTTGAGCATTATATGCTGGATTTTATGGTAGTCTGATATTTTTCTTTGCATTGTTTTTTAGCATCAAACTGTCAACAAATTGTTCAATATCGTCCATTTTTTCATTCATTTCACAATTGGAATGCGAGTCTAAATAACTGCGCATATTTTTCATGATGTTTAACAATGAACAGCATTTGTTGATGAAGGAAGAAAAGCAATCTTTTTTTTTCAACCACAGAAAGTGTCATATCAATGTACATGCATAAAATCTTTAAAAACCTATATGAAGAACAGATTCTATGAAGGAAAGTTAAACCTTAATGCCACACAACCAAAATTACATTAACTCTGAATAAGTGCAAAAGAAAATTAGATGTAATTAAATCTTAAAATAAATTAATTTGTATGAATCAAAACCAAAATCTACCTAAAACGGATAAAACAGGTCCCCGTTGAAATAGTCCAGAACCAACAACAGCACTGAATGAAACAAATAATAAAACGTGTTGCTCAAAAATTAATTAATGAGACAATACTTTTTTGCAATATTTCTATTAAATATTATAATTTTTTAGCAAAGAGCAAACGAATCAGTACATACAATGATAAATAACTATAATGATAAGTGAATATATATATATATGTATCATATACGGACAGTATAACATAAAATATGCATATGATCTCCAAGAAACTATGTGAGGAACAGATTATCAGAAGCAATATTAAACCATGACGGCATGAGACGCGTAAAATCACTTCAACGCTGAATTTTAAAGAAATCCAGAGGGAAATATGAGAAAATCTTTTCAAGGTGCATCTCATTTCTTTGCAAACCTTTTTTTGATCATAATGCAATGCTGGGCCATACAGCTAGTTATAATACTAATTTAAATTAAAACAGAAAAATGTAAGCCCTATTTTCGATAAAATTGCCATAAACAGTTTTGAACAACAAAAAACAACTATTTTCGATAAAATTGCCATAAACAGTTTTGAACAACAAAAACAACTATTTTCGATAAAATTGCCATAAACAGTTTTGAGCAACAAAAAACAACTATTTTCGATAAAATTGCCATAAACTGTTTTGAACAACAAAAAACAACATATAACGAAAAATCTTCAATATTTAAAATTGAAAACGAAATAAAATAAATATAAAAGTAACCTTATACACATAGTAGAAATTAAAACATTAATTCAAACCAAACAGCTACATTAAATACATAAATTAAGGTCTGATTTTAATGAAACTACTGTAAGAGAGAGCAGCTCAGAAGAAAAAAAAGTCAAGAAATCTTATATGTAAATAGAAATTCTAACTTAAACCACCCTATTGACAGTCTGTTAATCCCAATTAGTTTGAATTGTGAGTGTCATTCTCTTTATACATTTTTCCTCTTTCTTGTTACAATGGAAAAACATGGAATTTTCCAATAAAAGAAAAGGGTACTTACATATTGGCATCACCGCAACAAAATTTGCACCTTGATATCAAAACAGATTTTCATGCGTTTTATATGAGAAAAAAAAGTTACATTTTTTTTTGGTGAAAAAAGTGCCACTTTGGCTGCGGTTACTCTTACACGTAAGTATCAGGAAAAGCAGTTCCCTTTTTCTTTTTTAATGAAAGGAAATGTTGTTACCTACATTTTATCAATCACACCAATTGCTACATTCAAAATAACTCGCCAACGCTGATTTCGCATGTGTTTGTACGCGCTAAACTGTGGCTATCAGATGGTATGAAAATATCTTTAAAAGTAGCAAAAAAAAAAAAAAAAAAAGAGTACAGTAATTAAGTTAGGCCTTGCAAGAAGGGTAGTTATTCTATTACACAATAAACATGCAGTACTCTAAACCACAATAATGTATCAGAAATAATCATGCACAAAAATAAAAGATATACAAATTTAATGAGCATTAAAATAAAAAAGCAGCCTTGCAGAAAACAGATTCTATTATTACCTAAAATTACAGCTTTTTTAAAAACAAAATATACTGATTTAATATGAAACTGTATCTCGAACACACACAAACAAAACATTGAGCAAACTTTGGTATCGCTCATAGTGGCAAAATCTTATAATATTTTCATTTCTGAAAATCCATTAGCATTAATGAATTAAACAAAGTTTCCTCATTTTTGTTTGAAATTTCGGAAAAGGATAAAATATGCTTAATTAAGAAAACACAATTCACTTCTGTCAACATCGCTAAATCAACAGTAAACAAAAGCGTGTTACCAAACTAAAAAAAATTAGAAAAAGCACTTTTTATAGGTCAATTTTTTAGAAAAACAATTGCAATTCTGCCTCAAAAAATTAAAAACGACTAAATACAACCTTAAATGAATATATTTATAAAAAAAATATGCAACAATCATCCAAAAAACAGTTTGAAACATTAATTTTAACAAACTTATACAGGAGTGACATATCAGCAGTTCGTAAGAAAACTGCTAAAAAATTGCATTTTAAAATCTAAAGCGATTTCAAAAAAAAAAAAAAAAAAAAATTTCGTAGTGCACAGTATTATGGCTTTTTGTATTTATGTGCCAAGTTTTATACTTCTAGGTTGCTTAGCTGGGTCGGAATAAATGAAATACACACAAACACACGTGTTTAAAAAGTTTGCATAATATGTCAGTAGAGTAATTTTTCAAATGTTACACATTGAGATATTTTTTAAGAAAACTAAAAGTATTACGAAGGATAGTAAATTTTAAGAGATAAATTTTTCAATATGATTTTCAGAATTCTATTTTATGCTTCATTATATCTTAAGATAACATACAAAAACGACATTTAAATGTATTTCAAATAATTTATATTATAAGCTTACTTATATAAAATAATGCTAATGGAGTAAGAGCAATTAAATTTTCAGATATTAAAGAAATGTTTGTTTTTTTAACGGATGTAATAAATGAACTTATAGAATTAAAGATATATACTTATAATGAAACAAAAATATATTTTTCACACGTATTTTTTTTTTTTACTCAGACAATTTGGTGATTTTTATTCTTTATAGTCAACCTGTTATTCAAAGGTAGAACGGAGTATAAGTCATTACTCGAAAAAGTTGTTTGGCTCGAAAATCTATTTTTGACGCCAAACCCTTCACTTAGAATAAACTTGCGTTTGCATTCAAGTTTTAATTTTTTTTTTGAGGGCTTAATTTTTAAGTGAAAATTTACTTCTTTTTTACTGCGTAAATGAGTTCTTGTAAAAAGCAATTTTATTTCAGCAATAGTCTCGTTATAACATTTTTTTTCGATATAAGTTTTTTGATTTATGTATTTTATTAGTAAGAAGAGGCATTGGTCCTCCACCTAAGCGTATTTTATATTTTTTCAATAACTGAATTAAATTAGTTTAATATACGTTTCTGTTTTCCTTATATTTTTTATTTGATTCTTGGTTTAGATTCAATTCTGTGGTTTCTTTTTCAGTTAAAAAATATCTGATTTATGTTTAAGGCTGTGTTACGTTTATTATTATTTTTTTTTCATTTTAAACCTTTATATGTATACATTTGATTTTTCCGTACTGTTTCGAGTTTTAAAGTTGTCTCATTTCTTTTCCAGGTTAAGAATTTCTGATAACTTTAATGTTGCTTTCAAAAATTTCACATTCTTTATTTTAAAAATTATGGCTTAATTAAGTCTAAAACCAGAAACAATACACAAAAATCAACTGTAAACATTTAAAGGTGAACATGAAAAAAGAATAAACCTTACGCTGACTTAAACTAAAACAGGAATTACAGTATGAATTCCATTATGACTACACAAAAAATCAATAAGAAATTTTAAGGCTTAAAAAGAAATGACAAAATTAGATCAATACGCAAAACAATGCATCTTTCACCTGTAATAGTGTTTTAAAATAAACTATGTAAATAAAATATATGAATATAAATACTTAAAATAAATAAATCAAAAAAAATTTTAACTCAAAAAGAAGATGATGTAGCAGATAATAATGCTGGAAAAAAAATGTTACATCTAAAAGCTGGTGATTGAAATTTTCGAGCGCAAAGAATTCTAAAATAAATTCACTATGTTGCCAAACGAACAAACCTAAAATCCAGTTGTTGAAAAAAAAATAGGAAAATCGCTTAAAAATTTAATTTACAAAAAATCTAAATGGAATTTTAAAAAAAAACTCTTCGTAGTACACATCATCAGGGCTTAGAATAATTATGTGCCAAGTTTCATACTTCTGGGTTGCTTAGTTTGGGCGGTAGAGGTGAAACACACACGCTTATCTTGTGTTTTATTAATATAGATGTCTGTTTGTAATTAAAATTAATAAATCTAAGTCTAGAGAAACAATATTTATTCTGAAGTAATAGAATTTGAGGATAATTTGTGGGGGAGGAATGCTTACAAAAATTAAAGAAATATTTTTAGATTTTCTCCTTTCACACACAAATTATTGATTTCTAAATTATTAATATTTATTCTGAACTGTTAAAAATTAGAATGGCATTTCTTTCTTTAAATTAAAATAATCTTAGGGGAATGATACCATTGCAAAAGGTAACTATTTTTAGAAATGATTAAATTTAATTTGATGATTTATTATTTTATTTTTTTGAAGTACATGTTAAACTTGTAAAAAATTTATTTCTGGAAACCTGTGTATGTAGAATATTAGGTAACATGAAAGTTTTTGATTAATGTAGAGGATTATCTTTTGGTGGAAGTGTATTTTTTCCCCATTATCTTTCATCGTCAAATCTTCATCTTTTATTTATTTATTTTTTTGAAATCTTAATATCTAATTTTTTAAAATTGGCTACTTAAGTAATTATTATTTTTTCCATGCTTTAACTTTTTTCCATTTTTGCTCAAATTCTTAAAATAATTTAATTCCTGAAAACTAAGTATTATGCATGTAAAGATACGAAGGACGATCCGTAAAAGTGTTAAAAGCTACATTTGAAAACTACATAGTGTGGAGAAATTTTGTTTTCCCAGAGTGGAGACAAATGGCACTACTTGTCATACAGCGGTTTGCGTGTAGGTTGTGAAAGTGCCCGGATGGTTCAGGATGATTGAAATGGCAAGACTCTTAGGAAATGGGTCACGTTTGGAAGTACGAGCCGTGATACAATTTTTATGGGCCAAAAATGTGTCCACATCTGCAATGAGCAGACAATATGTTGCGAAATCGTGCCACTCTTTTCAATCAGACAGACAAGATGTTGAAAGCCGCAATATGACAGGGAGCGTCCTGCCAGGTTCTTCAATGACAGAAATCGCCACGGCACCAATTGGAGAAATGATTTAAAATGATCAACGGGTAACTCTGCTTGAAATCTCGCCAGAGCTGGGAGTGAGCTATGGTAGTGTGCAGGATATCGTTCCTGGTGTGCTGAGATGTTCCATGACAGAGTGCCATGAAATCCTCCGCCAAGAGTTGGCTCAATATACAAGGACCTGATTTCTACTAAGATGGGTTAAGCAATTCGGCAGATGGGTTCTGCTGTCTGATAAATGCCTAAATAGACTTGGAGATTATGTGGAAATGTGATAGGCATGTATACCACTTAATTCCCTTTTGTATTGTCTGTCTATTTTTAATATTTTTTGTTTGACTCAACCTTTTATTTGATCATCCCTCGTAATTATGTATGTTTTTAAGTGATTTGTGGATTTTATGAATGTATCTGTTTTACAATAATAAGCTTTTTTACGTTATTTGGTACATAAAATATTTTAGTTGATAGGGAAGTATTTGATTCCTCCTGTGAGGAAAATTAAATTTTTACAACTTCACGATTGCATATTTTATAATAGTATGACTGACCAGAGTCATATTATTTAAAATGATCCTGTAATTTTGTGGTTTGATTTATCAATCAAGTTCTTAAATGTTTTTCTTTGTACTTGTGTGCTGCTAGCTGGTGTACCCGTTCTTCACACGGGTGTGAATTTATATATCCCTTTAAGACCGAATTATATTTTTATCTTCAAATATCAAATTCTTCTGATAATTAATACTATATGGACCCCAATGACATTGGGAAAACAATACAAAAACTCCCGCTCCCCCTGAAACGTAGACGGTACCCGCACGATCGTGTGGGTTGGGCATTATCTGAGAAAAAGGTAACCTCTGAAATTTTACGAGTTATACATTTTTAGCTCTAATTTTATATAGAAGAAACAATCTTAATTCAACTAAAATTGTTACAAATAAGGAAATTATTGCTGTATAATTGACTCTTTTATTAATTCATCATTTATGTACTGTAAAAATCTTTTGTTTTGTTTTTGACAAATATAAATAACCATTGCATTTTTCACAAAATGTTTTCGAACTGCTTTCATAGTTTTCAAATCTGCACTTGTGTGGCCTTGAAATGTCTTTAACACATCAAAAATGGCTATACATGTCAAGTCTTTTATCTTGTAATGACCAGGATTAAAGCCATGACATGTATAGCAGGTGGGTTATAACGCTTCGATCTTTTTGCGAGTGGAATTACAACACTTTTATCTTCATCATTAGTTAAAATACTTTTGTTATTAAGTGGAGAGGCTGATAACACTTCAACTATATCTAAATTAAGTTTTGAGCGACCCATTTTGATTTTTAGAGGAATTTTATTTGATATTGCATCTTGTTTGCATAGAAACCAAGAATTTGCAACAGCTAAATTAATGTAATGAATATGTTCAAGGGACTTTTATGGTAAAGAATGATCCAAAATTGTTTTTCCATTTCAAATATTCCCATTTGTTTCTTCATCGCTCTCATCTGAACTTGATCCTGCTTCCAATATACGCGATTCATGTTTTGTTCGAAGCATTGTCATCATCCAAGAGATCAATACGTTCTGATCTAAGTTCAATCTGATTTATTCATCAATTGAAAAATTTCTTGTGTCAGAATTGTTCTCCTTTTAGATACCTGAAAAATTTTTTGGATAAAAGTTAACACTGTATATTCCACAAAAAATAGTAAAATGCATCAGAAAATTTTATTATTTAAAAATATATATATTTAAACCACACCTTAATAACTACCTCTGGAAAACCCAGATTTTTTTTTTTTTTGGTGGGGGAAGAGATATGGATGCAGATATCTGTGGAGAGGAAAAAATGCCATACTCCTCAACAAATGTATGAAAAAGAAAATCAATTACAAGAAAGAAAGAGAGAAAAAAAAAAAAGGGACCCCCAGGAAAACTTGTTATAAAAATTATCTAACTATACATTTCATTTTTATGTAGGCTTTCATCAAAATTATTGAAACAGAAAAGAAAAGGCCCATGCTAAGTACTTACCTTCACAGCTGCAGTGACTCAAGTAACGCCCAACCCACACAATCGTGCGGATAACGAAATCCTGAGTCCTACAAGCCACATTAATAGTTTATAATTAATATTTTTTCTGTGCTATAATTATTTAAACATTAATGCAAAAATTTGTATCGAAGTAATTAGAAATATATTGATAATTACCTTTTTACGACAGATAAAAAGAAAACGTGTTTTCGTTGTATTTGAAAACAAAGCTAGAGATTTGCCAGCTGAAAGTAAAACATGAACCACAACCATCGTCTGTTGGTAAAAAATAACACTTTACACTTTCTGCAAACCGGCTGAATCGTTAGATTTGCGATTTTATTACATACGACTATTCCAGAAGCAAAAACGTATAAGCATATCTAATCCACACGATCGTGCAGGTTGGGTCTTAAAAAAATTGCATACCAAAAATGTTATGCATGACTTTTCTCATTTTTTTCCTATACTTCAGTATATATTTAGAGATGAAAAGTAACGATTTTCTATATAAAATATATTATATTTGCATCAAGTTTGTCTACGTATACTTAAAGCTCAAATGAATATTTTATTTAATTGTCGATCAATTATTTGATGAAAATGAATTTTACTTTTACAATATGTTGCATATAAATAATTTACAATATTATGAAACATTTGAACATATTTGAAATTATTCTAATAAAATAACGTTCTCCATCTTTGACTGTTTGATTTACTTGTTAATTATTCTTTAAAAGTGTTTCAAAATTTTTTTAGAAATGACTTAAGATAATAAAAGAAAATACTATTTCACTATTAAGTTTAAAAAATTACTTATATTTATGTATAATTCATAGGAATTATTAAATTTAATGTGATTATCCATTATTACAAGTTATTAAATTATATATAAAGTGAGTAATAAGGGCCGGCCTTCCGGGGAGAGCAGCGGATGCTATGCATTGGGGCCCCAGCATGATCAAAAACTAAAATGCATTCTTTCACATGAAAACTTGACATTTCTTTAAAAAATATAAATTTTATCGTAAACATTGTTATTGTAGATCTCTAAATTTCAACAATCTGCAGACTTCATTGATTCGCAAAATAATAGGCCTATAGTAATAGGTTTCAAATTCTGAACTCTAAACATCAGATAACATTTAGAATGGGAAAAATCTTTTCAAAATGTTATGTTCCACATTAATTTAAGCCATGTAGTAGGAAATTAAGAACCAATTAATCGGTTCGTGTACGTTTTAGTAAATAAAATATAAAACGTGGAACGCATACATATGAGGCGTCAACATAGGACAATAAGTGAATATTATTCACCGCCACTTACAATAAGAATACGCAATCTGCAAGATTTACAGGAGGCTATAAGGGGTATTCTATTTGCCATGTGCACTTATAAATGAAACAAAGTTTATATAAATAAGGAAATGTAACAACTCAAATTGATAATTCAAAGAGTACATGCGATTCTATTTTTAGCATTTCATAATCTCCCCCTTTGTGGATACCATAAAATAATAGGAACAGCTAATAATGGAAATATTTTCAGTTTAAAAGAATTATAAAGTAAATATGATTCTGTGTTCATATATCATGTCAAAATTTTTTAAAAAACTCTTGAAATATGTAAGGGTGCCCCCCTCGGGTGCTCTTCTTCTTGATTATCAGCGTGAGCTAGAGGTGTAGGAATAACGGAAGAACTAGAAGCAGACATGATCTTAAATTGACTTTATTAAGATCTTATAACTTAAACGTCTAACAGATTAAATATTAATAATATATGTGAGGGAATCTACGGTGGCTAAACACAAAATATACTTATAATACCGAACTAACGTAACCCGGACCACTATCCATAACTGACTCGCCTAAACTCAATTCCAATACTATCACAGATCATAATATTAAATAGTCACTCCTACCTTAATGTCAATCGTCTGATCCAATCTTACTGGAAGATGCATATTTACTGGAGTGCAATGGTATGCAGCTTGACCTAATGGCTCTATGTCAGGAATAACTTCTCTTAGCTGTCACTTAATCTTTCTAAAACCTCTTCACGCTTGAATCCTAGATTATCTTAACATTCCTCAAATTGCCACCTCGCTTACTCTAACTTCTGATATTTAAAAGCTTCCTAATTTGCATCTTTCCTTCACGCTTCACTTCTTGGATTTGGTTGGAAAAGAGTTGCCATTAATTCTGGCCCCAAAGAACCCAAAGGACATGCTAATGAAAAGACGCGTGAGCCCGTCACAATCCCCTCCAAGAAGCAAAACGGGATTTATTCGAGGGTCTTAATGACCCTTAAGAAATTACATTTCTAAATTTTATTTTTCTAAACTTCTAACTCATGCTCTATTTAAATTTTAACTTCAAATAGTCATTCTAACCATTATTTTCCAATATTCTACTTAAACTTTAATTTTCACTATTCATCTTAAGTTTAATTTTTATTATTCCTCTTTAATTTGAACTCTCGACAGCCACAATAAATTTTACTCAATTAACTAGACCAACATTAACAGTTATGTGTTTTAATAACAGTAGATTCTCTTTTTATTACAATCGAAATGGGCGTGCCCCATCCGGGCTACGGACGCAGGAAAAAAACCATATATGTTTTAGTTGGAAAAACGAGGGCCGCACACCCCTTAACTAACTTAATTCTACTTAAATGCTACTTAAAAACTATTACAATCTTCTTTCTGTACACTACAATTCCATCTTGTCGTAAGTATAATGAAAACTTTGAGAATTGGCTTTATATTGAGAAATCAGGGTCTGTCACCCTGAAGTAAAAACTCTTTAAAGTCACTTGGAATATCAAATATCCACATAATATCATTACATTTCCCAATTTTTATACATTATATATCTCCTTTAAACTACAACTAATTTTCATATATACACCTCATCTGGTTTTTCCAATAAACTTTCCCTCGAATCGCGCAGCGCTGTTATTGTTATTGTTAGTAGACTGTCTACGCCGCGTTTTCCCCAAACCAGATGTACATTAATATTAAACAATATAATAATATATATACATACACTATACAATTACAAACACTTTTCAATAAACCATTAAAATAAATTACCAAAGGAATTGTCTCATCTCAGCGAAGTCATACATAGAAGTTGACAAATGCATATTTACAATTGTTTTCTCCATAATTTTGAAAAAAAAATTTACAAGTCAAAAGCTCATTTTTCAACTTCCAGAAAAATGCACTCATTGTAGTGTCAACTTTTGCTTGGCGTTATAATTTCTAAATACCCGACCGTGACTTGCTTCTTTGCAATAATTCTTCCGACCACTTGTTCGGAAGAATATAAAATGAAACGATACAACCTGGTTTTTATGACTTGTAGTTGGCGTCTTCTACTAGGACCTCCAGGGAGATGGATCAGTTAGTATTGTTGACTACCTCTTCGTCTGGTATCCTTGTTGCCCGATCTTGCTGGCTCTTCGATGCAGGGGTTATAGTGCTTTCCTCTGCTGTTCCTGGCTTCAACTGGCCCTCCTTGTTGTGTCTTCATCTCAATGGTTGGTCGGGACTCCACTCTTGTTCCATTTCTTGTTCTGAGGTTCTATCTTCTATTACTGGGCATTACTATTTCTTCTGTTCGGCCTCTCTTTCTAAATTTTGGCAAATCAGTATTATTATAGTTCCACGACAATGCTCTTTTAGCTACTCTATGTTCTGAATCCTTCTGAATCTTCTTCTCTGTTCCTCCAGGCCCAGATTCACGCGATCGTTTGTACCCTATATTCTCTTTCCTTCTCCTTTTAATCTTTCTACTGCAGTGCTTCTCAAACTTTCGATACTCGCGACTCAATTTTCAGTTATAATTTTCATCGCGCCACCCCTACAATAACAATGTATTCATTGTAGTAATAATATATAATACTTTGACACATACACACACTAAAACTAGAATATGACCTTAATTATAAACCATACAAATTATGAAACATTAAATTTTGTACATGATAAGCCCTTGGAAAAAATCACTAGAAATTATTAAACTTGTTCTTAGCTTATTATTGATACTTAGTATCAAATACATTGTGCCGTACTGATACATTTACTTGTATAAGTATAGTATATCAGAGTAAATACGTATTTCGTTTTTTATAATATCAGAACATATTTTGTTTTGCTTCCTTTTAGTAAATTGATAATTCTTTAAATTTATTGATAATTCTTATAATTTATTTTTGAATTTTCAATATGCTCGCGCCCCCTTGTAGGGTTATTACGCCTCCCTTGGGGGAAGCACCACACAGTATGAGAAACACTGTTCTACTGGGTTAAGACCACGAGCCAGGTGGTAATCTGATAAGTGATCCGCGCTTATCGGCCTTACCTGTGTGTCTCTCACCCTGATCTATCTTAACACTTACCTTTTTTCCCTATAACACACGCTTTACACCTGACACGCATTTTTCTTCCTACCATACTGCGACTCATTTGACCTCCATTGTACTCTTTCAAAACCACTCGATTCATGGCTTGAACTATTGCTGTCCGAACTACCAGTTCTTATCTCCATCTCGTCACATTTCCTGTGCCGATATATTTTGACTTGATCGACATTGACCGTTAACCCTTTTCCCGACCTCCATATCATTATATTATTATTTTTTACTTTTAACACTCTAAACGGACCTTCAAATTTTGGTTTAAATTTAGCTACCATTTTCTTTGTTGCTGAACTTAAAGGATGCGTTTTTATCAAGACCCAGTCATTCACCTTAATTTGCACACCACGCCTGCATCTATTATAATACTTCTCCCATTTTTCATGCTTAGCCTTTGTGTTTCGTCTAGCTTCCTCAAACAATCCCTCAATATCTCCTACTGCAAAATCAGTTCCATCCGATACCATCACTAATTTCTGAAAAAGTGTAATCAACTTTCAACCTAAAAATAATTCTGCAGGGGTTTTCCCGTCGTTTCATTGACTGCTGTGCGAATAGCATAAGCAAACTCACGTAAGAACTGGTCCCATGTATCATGTTGATTATTCGCATAATTTGCAATCATTTGTACAAGATCGCGATTCACGCGTTCTGTTCTAATTGCCTGAGGTCTATATACAACAGTCTTCACATACCTTATGAATAATCTATCACTTAAATGCTCAAAAATATCGGTTATAAATTGCGGACCATTATCACTTATTAATTTTACTGGAGCTTCAAAACGCGATATATAATTATCAAAAAAATTATCCGCTATTACTCGAGCCGAGGCCTTTTTAAGGGGTATGATTTCAGGCCACTTGCTGAAATGATCCGTAATTACTAATACATATCGGTTACGTATCACTCTCGATGCAGGGTACGGACCTAACAAATCTAACGTAACTATCTCGTTTAGATAACTTGATATCTTTGGAATTAATCGACCAGCTGGTAACGCGTTTTTATAATTATTAACTTGGCACATGTGGCATGTAGAGACATATTGATCAATAAATTTTCTCATATACGTGAAATAACAAACGTCCCTTATTTTATGGTAAGTCTTAAAACATCCAAAATGACCTGCTATGGGCTGCTCGTGAAATTCTCTCATTATTTCATTCCTTAAATACTTTGGAATGTATACTCGCATTTCACCTAGTGGCGTTGCATATTTCGCATAAAACAACAAGCCCTCGATTTACCTGCAATCGCGAGACCAATTATCACATATTGTTGCATTAACTGAGCTATCTTCTAAGTTTTCTAGATATTTATAGATATGACCTATAATTCCGGGTCTTTTCTTTGCTCTTAAGTTAACTGCTCTCGTGACGAAAGTACCAAATCCCCGATTATTGCACAGTTAACTTTCTCTCCTATTATACTTTCAACCGGGTTCCTCGACAAAACGTCAGCCACCCTATTTTGAGTTCCAGCACGATGTTTCCATTCTATATTAAATTCTGCTAATTTTAATACCCAACTGATTATTCTACTTGACAAATTTTTACCATATGTTAAACGCGTCAATGCAGTGTGATCCGTTATAACTTTTATCGGCAGTGAACCTAAATACGTCCTGAATTTATTCAGAGCCCAAACTACTGCTAAACACTCCCTCTCTGATACAGTGTAATTCCTCTCCGCATTACTAAGCGTGCGAGAAGCAAACACTACTGGTCTCTGCTCCTAATTTAGAACCGCTCCTACAACTATTGAACTTGCATCTGTAAATAACTCGAAAGGCTTTTTGAAATCCGACAATTTTAAAACTTGCGCTTTCATTATGGCCGCTTTGACCGCGACGAATGCCTTCTGCGCCTCTATTGACAAACAAAATTTCTTGAGTCTTCGTTTAAGATTATAAAGGGGCTCGCAAAGATCAGCATAATTGTTAATAAATTTCGCGTACCACTGGGACATACCTAAAAATTTGGACACCTCCTTAGAATTTCTTGGTGGTTTCATCTCAACTATAGCTCAAACTTTTGTCTCATTCGTTTTAATTCCCTCCTTATTAATAATTAAACCTAAATATTTCAATTCATCACAACTAAATTTGCACTTTTCTTTATTTAAGTTTAACCCTGCATCTTGTAATAATCGAAAAAGTTTTCTTAGATGTTCAATATGTTGAGTGAACGATGGAGACAACATGAAAACGTCATCCATATAGACATTCACAAACTTCCATATAAAAAAAATTATATCTATTGCCTTCCGAAAATTTGGAGCCGCCCAGGACAAGCCAAATGGCATTCAGCAAAATGCATAGGGGCCATTCTTCGTGACAATTGTTGTCTTAACTATATCACTGGGGTTTGCTGCCAGTTGAAAGTACCCTGATCTGAGGTCAGGAGCCGACATAATCGTTGTATGGGGTATATTCATTACTAAATCATCTATTAAGGGTAAGAAATAACGGATATACTTTATAATAGCATTAAGTTTCCGATAATTGACAGCAAATCTATATGCTTCCGGTTTATCCAGTGGTAACCCATTGTTTTTTCTACATAACACAACTGGTGGCGCATAAGGGGATTGAATTAGAATTATGGTTCTCTTCCAACATTTTGTCTACTTGATAATTGAGTATCGCTTGTTTTACCCTGTCGTAACAATACGGACGAGAAACAACAGATAGCCTATCTCCCGTGTCAATTTCATGGTATAAAACATGAGTAAGCCCCGGTTTATCTGAAAATAATCCCTTAAAACTATTAAACAAATCCCGCAACTCCTGTTTCTGTGTTTCCTATAACATTGTCTTAGAAAGATCTATTTCTACTTTTTCCTCCTAAATCGTTTTAACCACTGTATCAATTTGAGAATCAGGAATCGCCAATGATTTCCGATCAAAATCCAAAATAATCTTTGATCCACTTATAAAATCCACCCCGAGAATACATGAGTATTTTCTAAATCTGCCAACACATGAAACAACCAAGGCTTTTAAACTCCCTAATTCGAACATTCAATTCCACAATTCCTACATTCTGACATTTAGCTCCCAGTGCCGTGATCACCTGAGAACTTGATTTTTTTACTTGCTTATTAAAAATATTTTCAGTATGTCTCCTCCGATATAAAGGACTTCTCTGATCCAGTGTCCTATAACGCTTTCGTAAAAGGCTCATTTAACAGAATAGGAACATATGGGAGTTCCATTGGAGACATTCATATCACAGAAACTTTAATCGGTACCTCATTTGCCGACTGAGTCTGATCATTTTGATCATCACTAAATTTCAAAACGTTTAATCGTCCCCTTTGCCTCCTATCGCCTTGACTAAAATTCTCACTCGAACCTCTATTTCTGCGGTCCTTTCGACTAAATTCGTCATTTTGACCCCCATTTCTAAATTCGTATCCCCTATCGTTAAATCTTCGACCATCCTTCTGAAATCTATTCGTGATGTCGAATCATGATTTCCTTGACGGCCATTCTCGTACTTACCCCTATAATCAATTCTGCCTTTACTCGGTCTACGCACAACTTCCGAATTTCTCTAATTTCTTCGACTATCATCAGCATTAAACATTATATGCTCTATCCAACCTCGTCTTTCCACATTATCACTATTTCTCGAACTCCTTATTGTCTTGCATGAATATCTTTCCTCAAACTTAGCTAAGACCTCCAACAACTGGACCGTGTTTTGTGGATTTCGAACTTCCACATAATCCTGGACTTTTGGTTCAAGTCTAACGAAAATATGATCTACTGGGGCTTCCTCTGACGTCCCCCAGTTCTAGTTTTTTATTCAGTTTTAATAAATCGTAAACAAAATCCATTGGCTCCTGGTCCTTTCTTTGCTGGGACGCATAAAACTGAATCTCTAAATCTTTCTTATTGCGTATAGCAGGGAATGCTTTTGACAACGCTGCTTTTAACTGCGCAAAGTCCGTGGTGGTATTCTGCACTAACGCTGATCCGAATATCTAATACCAATCTTGAGCCCTCTCCAGGAGATGACATTTCAAATAAGCACTGGGTATCTCCATTAATCGTATTTGATTGTCAATACCCTCTAAAAATTCCTTTACGTTCTCGGACCCGGAAAAATACACTTCTGGTAAAAAATTAAATCGGTTCGCGCTTCTTACCCCGGGGTCATATAAATTAAATTTCGTTGGGCACCAATGTAAGGGCGCCCCCTCGGGTGCCCTTCTCCTTGATTATCAGCATGAGCTAGAGGTGTAGGAACAACGGAAGAACTAGAAGCTGTCATTATCTTAAATTGATTTTATTAAGATATTGTAACTTAAACGTCTAATAGATTAAATAGTAATAATACATGTGAGAGAATCTACGGTGGCTATAAACAC
>BMAU01003541.1:0-40326 GCA_019973935.1 Trichonephila clavipes
GTTACAAGGCCAAGACTTCTATGAGAGAGGCAATATGAAGCTATCTTTAAAATGGCAGCAAATTATACAACAAAACGGTACATATTTAACCCAAATTGGACAATCCGAAACATGTTAAATAAAGTTTTGGGTTTCTTTTTCCCCAACCTAATATATATATACACTACAGGGCATTAAAATTGCTGCACCAAGAAGGCGACATGCTTAAAACGTGAAATTTAAATGACAGGAAGAAGGTGCTGTGATATGCAAATAATTAACTTCTCAGCGCATTCAGACAAAGCAGGCGCCGATAGCGACACCTACTACGTGTTTAAATGAGGAATTTCTTCAGCCGGTTTCTCATACACAAATTGCTTTTGAACGTTGTTGCCTGGTGAAAAGTTGTTGTCATGCCTAGTGTAAGAAGTAGAAATACGTACCAGCAAGTTTCTGACTTCAATAAAGGTCGAATTGTATCGAACCGGGATTTCGGTTTATCATAGCGAAGCATTGCTACTCGCGACGGTCGAAATTCAATGACTGTTAGCAGAATATGGAATCGATGAGTTCATCATTACGGTGACAAGGAACGCCGTGCTGCATCTCAACGGCCCCCTATCACTAGCAGCGGAGAAGACAACCATGTTACCTGCATGGCTTTAATGGATCGTGGAGTCACGTCACGAGTACTGAGTCAAAAATTGGGGTTGTTTGTAAGACAACAAATGTCTACACGAACATTTCGACAACATTTGCAGCAGCATTAACTCTCAGTACGAAGACCATGGCTGCGGCTAGCCTTGAGGCTGCAAGATCATTTTCAATTGTATGGCGAGATGTCATTTATTTTAGATGAATCCAGGTCCTGTTTACAACATGAAGATGGTCGCATCCGTGTTGGCGGCATCGTGGTGAACGCACCTTAGCAGCGTGCATTTTTCATTGTCATACTGGCCCATCATCTGGCGTGATGGTATGGGGTGCTATTGGATACACATTTCGGTCAACTCTTGTTCGCATTAATGGCACTTTGAACAGTGCACGTTAAATTTCTTGTGTTTTACGACCCGCGTCCTTACCCTTTATTCGAATCCTGCGAAACCCAACATTTCAGCAGGATAATGCAAGACCACATGTTGCCGGTATTGTACGGACCTTCCTTGATGAAAATACGGAAAATCTATCACCGGCTGCTTGTCCTGGCAACCAATGACTACGGTTGATGAAGTGTGGCATCGTTGAAGCTGCATGGGCATCTGTACCTGTACATGCCTTTCTATTTGACCAATGTCCAGGCGTGTAAGTTATTCTTCCATTGGTTGTTGTTTTGGGTGCAGATTTCTTAGATCTATGCACCCAAATTTCTTGAAAATTTAATCACTTGTTATTTCCAGTATAATTTATTTGTTCAATAAATATCATTTTGTTACCTGCATTTTTTCCTGTTGTAGCAATTTTAATGGCCAGTAGTGTATGTATATATATATATATATATATATGGGACACATAGTATTAAATTAGTTTCAAATAATTAATTTAAATGTTTTAAATTTTCAATGCATTTCGATTGTAAGAGATGGTGACGCAAATCAAACTATTGCAAATCTGGGTGGATTTTAATATCCAATGAAACAATTCGTGCGCGATAACGTCAGACGCTATATGGCTCTTGAGCGATCTCTTTTTACGCTGACCATGAACGAGTGAGGTTCGACGCTTTTTATGTGCTTCGTTTTCAAAATAAAGCAAACCCTCCTTTAGGCCTAGCCATGTTTGACATCTTCATCTCACAGGAGAACCCTGCTCTCTATTCAAATTGTCTTTTATCATTTTTGTAAATAATTGAATGTTGTAAATATGTGACGGCTCATCGCGTTTTCTACTAAAATCTCCTTTTGGGCTCTTTGGGAAGAAAATGCAAATTCTTTCCAACCAAATCCAGAAGCGAAAATATGAACAAGCAAATTAGAAACCTTTCAAATAGCAGAAGTTTAACGTAAGCGTATGACCTATTGAGAAGTGATTATGCTAATCTGGTTTAAGCGCATGAACTGAAGGAGGAAAAGAAAGCCGTCGTGGACTGTGAAGCTATCCGTAACAGAACGATCGAGTCAAGGTGGATCCAATTCCACACGAGTAATCCAAAGATATTGAGTATCCGGGAGGATTGCGATTAAGTAAGAAACTAAAGTAGGATAATTCTAGTATTCATTAGTAACTGTGATATAAACAGAGATTAGGAATAGAAGAGAAAATGAAATATAGTGGGTAAGATCCTACTTATTTGGTAATACGTATTGTGTGTTTTCTCACCTCAGATCAGCTAAGTTATAATATAAATAAAGAGTATTTTTTTTTCCAGGTATAGAAGTTTAAGTTGGCATTACTTTCCAAGATGGCGACCGATTTAACAGCTGTCAAGTGATTTATTCTCAGATTGGTTTGGCAATTCATCAAAACGATCATCAAGCAAGGCGTAGATTCGTCGAATGGGCCCAAAACGAGATGGCCGTCGTTCCCGATTTTCATAAGCGAATTTTGTTTAGCGATGAAGCGCACTTCTGGTTGAATGGATACATCAACAAACAAAACTGCCGCATTTGGAGTGAAGCTAATCCACAAGTGTATGTCGAAACACCGTTACAGCCAGAAAAACTGACTGTTTGGTGCGCCTTATGGGCTGGTGGAATCCTTCTTCAAAAACGATGAAGGCCACAACGTTACAGTCAATGGTGATCGGTATAGAGCCATGATTACTAACTTTTTCATTCCTGAATTGAACAATCATGATGTCCAGGAGCTGTGGTTTCAACAAGACGGCGCAACATGTCACACAGCTCGTGCCACAATCGATTTATTGAAAGACACGTTGGGTGACCGCCTAATTTCCCGTTTTGTACCTGTGAATTGGCCTCCAAGATCTTGTGATTTAACACCGCTAGACTATTTTCTGTGGGGCTATGTAAAGTCATTGGTCTATGTGGATAAGCTACAAACGCTTGACCATTTGGAAGAAAACATTCGCCGTGTTATTTCCGATAAACGGCCACAAATGTTGGAAAAAGTCATCGAAAATTGGACGTCCAGATTGGACTACATCCGAGCCAGCCGTGGCAGTCCTGTGCCAGAAATCATATTTAAAATGTAATGCCACAAGATTATCTTTCGAATAAAAAAAAATTTATGTCAATTGAATAATACATCGTTGTTTTATTGCAATTTAAAGTTCTATACCTCTAAAAAAACACCCTTTGTTATCATTGTTAGTGTTTAAGTTAAGATCTCAATAAAGACATTTTAAGATGATGACAACACCTGGTTCTTCATTCAATCCAACACCTATAGATCACGAAGTTAACTTAGGAGTTAGGTATCACCCACGAGAGGCATACTCTACAAATAGTGTGATCTTAATTTTCTCTTTCTTAATAAATTAACTGTTTGCTTAACTTAACTACAATGTTTTCTTTTGTTCAAAATTCACTTTACCCCTAGACACCGTCACACACAAATAGCCATTATTTGCCCTCTTCGCTGGGTCACGCCAGTATTTATAGTACTTTGCCTCTTGATTTTAAAAAGACAGGAATTTAATTTCTAAAACTTAAGTGTATTTATCATTTACAGCCCTATACTCTACCTCTTCCCATGTTGTTGATTTTCACCATTTTTAGAGGATATCTACTCTTTAAAAGAAACATGCTTGCCAAATTCCAAGTCTGTAAGTCTGATAGTTCAAGAATGGAATTTTTTAAAGTCTATAACGCCCCCGTAACTTTGCAAAACCTTTGAAAGTCGTTTTTTGCAAAACCCTGTTCTCAGTGGATCTCTACTTAAGGCTGTCTTCGCCAAATGTATGAAGGCCTAAACTAAACACCGAGCCCATTTTTAGACAGAATAATGACTGAATTTTCATAAGAATTCGCGCAACTTTGTAATTCATACAATTGTAGCGTTCTTAAATTTTTAAAAATATTCCATAAATAACTAATTTGTCATCTTAGCATGTAAAAGGATATCGGATTTAGCATAACTGTATAGTAGAGAAAATGCGAAACGCATTTTAGACCAGAAAATATGAATCAACTGGATTTAAAATGACTAGTATGATAAAATAAGAGGTTCTCTATAGGATAGCGCGAAGCCAGAATATAATATTAAACTTCGAGTACTTTTATTTGTGAAAAAATATTCCTTAACACTCAACGAAGATAGCCTTAACAGAACAAATATGATTGCCAAATTTAAGGTCTGTAGGTCTAATAGATCAAAAACAGAAAATTTTGTCTACAACGCCCTTGCAACCTCTCTTGGGTAGGGATTTCTATAAAACCGGTTCTTGGTGGTTCTCTTTTCAACAGAAGAAAGGTATTTGCAAAATTTCAAGTTTTTAAGTCTAAAAATTCAAAAACGGAACATTTTTATTTATAATGCCTCCACGATTCCATACCTCATCGCAATTCCCCCTTCAAATTGATTTCCGCAAATGCCGCTCTTAGCAGCGGGTCACTTCTCAACAAAAGAAATAAGCTTAATAAATTTCCAGTCTGTAAGTCAAATAGTTCAAAAACGGGAATATTTGTCTATATCACCCCCGCAACAAGCCTTGGTAGTCGATTTTCGACAACCCCATCCTTAAAGGATCTCTATACATTATAAAAGGAATATTCATGCCAAATTTCAAGTCTGTAAGTCTTATATTTCTAAAGATATTGTGATGAGTGAGTGGGTAAGTGATTGAGAGTGAATGGCTTTTCTTCTATATATTTCTACGAGTATATGTATGTGTGTATATGTATTCACATATATATAAATATATCAGTAGCACACACAGGAACTTTTCAAGGGGTCGAAAGTCCACTATTCTCGTATCATGCTCCAATACGCCGCCCAATATATTATTTCGATTTTGTCAATTTTCGGAGTAAAAATTAATTATTGAATGAATAATTAGCATTAATTAATAAAATTAAGTATTAATAACAAATGATTAAATCTTACTATATACATCGGATTATAATAGGATTATACGATTATTTGTACATAAATAATAATACATATTATGTTTCTACGAAAGGAAATGGAAGAGTTAAGAACTATATACTTATATTTACAGAAAAGGCTTCGCCCCCCCCACCACCACAAAAAGGTTTGATTCATAGAATATTTATTTGGTGTGTTTGATATTCACTTCTGGGACAATTATGAAATTATTCTACGATTTCACTGACGTAAACTCTTTATTGCTTCTGAAATCAATATAATTCAAATGTTTTAGAAACAATTCTTTCTTTAAAAAATATATATAACCTGCTTAAAAAGCAGGTTATTTTTAGTTCAAATTAGAAGTTCTTGTTCCGAAATTTTCATGCGTCATTTCACTGCACGTTAATTCTGAAATTCCGCAGTTTATAAAAGTATATTTAGATATTTTAAAGGAAGGAAAATGGCGGATAATCATTAATGTAATTGTTCATAATCTACTTATAAATATGTTTAGACGGTGGAATAATCTCCCAAACATCAATCATGGTAATAAAATTAAAATGTTTTTGATGAATCTTGTAAGTCAAGCTATCACCTATCTAAAAAATAAAGAAACACAGCTCAAAGAGTCTGAAAAATGAATTTCCGAATATTAAAAAAAAATTTGTTTTTTAATTTAAGTCTATCAAAAGTCATTAATAACCGGTCACATATTTAGCAACCACAGATGAGGTCAGTATTTGAACATTCTGTACTAATCCACTCATAGTAGACTTCGAGTGCTATTTAAATTCAAACTGAAGCAGCTGCATTCTACCATTTAGCAGTTTCAGGGAAAAGCATGAAATTTATTTGCTTATATTAAAATTTCTTTAGAAAAACAAGAAGGGTTAGAAATAAAACAGATAACATAATTGTGAATAACGACTGAAGAATTAAAAATTAACCCTTACAGAGGAACATAATGTTCCTAAAGGTAAATATTAGTACGTAACTGTTAATTTTAGTTCATTTAGACTTAAAATAGATAAAAATTATAAGAAAAATACATAACAATATGTAGTTTTTTTTCTCAATTTTATGGGAATAGAGAATAGAATTATTTGTCATTATCAGGCATTGGTTTTCATTTGTCCGAATATGCATTATTATTGTACAAAACTGTACTTACGGAAAAACATGAAGCATACCAGAAAATACAGTGATATACAGTGGCCCCCAAAAATGTTCATATCCTTGCAATTTCCTAAAAAAAAACAGTGTTTTTGACTTAGTAACATTAATACATCAGAATTGTAATTTTTTTATGATATCTGCCATTTGTTCTTAATGGAATAATGTAACCAATTTTTTAAAACATAATGTAACTATTATTTTAAAAATTAATAATAAAGAAGCTGCTACAAAAGACTACGTGCACTTAACAAAAATCTCCACATAGCTTTAAATATTGTATTTTTCTTAATTCAATACTCAGTAGGATATATTTTAACGTCCACAATAACTGTTAAACGTCTAGGTATAGATTTCATCAGTTTTTTTGTGATTTCTGCATCAATGTTCCTCCATTCTTCTGTAATTATTGTTTTTTACATGTCATGTCTTTTAAAATCAAATTCTCACGAAATATGTTCTACTAGGCCTTAAATCAGTTGATTTAGGAGGAACTTTCAGACACTTTGGGACAATTATACAGACACCAGCAGCGGGGTACATTGAGAGCAGTGCGCTTGGTTCACCTTGTTAAAAAAGGAAAGCGTCAATAGTATCCAAATTTTGGGTGGATAATTTCAAATTGTTCATTAAAATATTTAAATAGAGATCATGATTCTTTTTACCATCAAAAATTACCAAATTACCCAACGCTGAAGCCAGTGGTGTACCAGAGAATGTTAGGCATCCCCTGCAAAGTCAGGTTTTGGGCTCCAAGACGGATCTCACAAGGGATTCCAAAACAATAACATAACATAGCCTTTGGGCCTTCTATAGTACTGCCCCCGATGCGGGGGTGTACGTTGCACTACTACCTGAAACCGATTTACACCTCCACTTTCATGCTGAAACATGGAGGTGGAAGTGTTCTAGTTGTAACTAAATTCTTGAGATTAAAAAGTTCCTCGTTTTTTTCTGCTTCAAACTGTTATACATCCGACGGAACGAAAAATGTTGCTTTTTCTCTCATCCCAACCAATTTGGTCTCATTAATGAATTTTCCGAAACTTAATCCCAAGAATCTAACTGGAATAGTGAAGTATGGTGGTGGAGGCGTTCTTGCGAAGGGTTGTAAATCGGATTCAGGGCAAAATAATTTGGTATTTTTTAATGATATGATTCGTGAGTTCTATTTAAATGTTTTAATGAACAATTTGAAATTATCCGTCTAAAATTTCATTTTATATAGACGGTTTAATTTTTTAACAAGATGATGACCCAAGGATACTGCTGTCAATGTAGGCTGCTGGTGTCTCTATGACTGTCCCAAATTCTGATAAAACCTCCTAAATCACTTGATTTCAGCCGAGTAGAACATATTTAGCGAGAATTTGATTTAAAAAAAAAAGAAAACATTACATGAAACTGAGGAATAGAGGAACATCAATGCAGAAATTACCAAAAATGAATGAAATCTATACCAAGACCTTTAAAAAAGTTATTGTGGAAACTAAAAGCTATCCTATTAAGTACTAAATAAGGAATAAATTAAATATTTAAATCCATGTTGAGATTTTTCTTAAGTGTACGCAGAAAAACTTTTGTGGCGTAATTTTTTGGTGGTTTTTCGCGCGCGCACGATCATTAATTTTTAAAATAATACTTATACTGTTTTAAAAATTTTTATGTAATTTCGATAAGAACAAGTTACAGATATAAAAAATTACAATCCCGATATATTAATGATTATTAGTCGAAAATACTGAAGACGTTTAAAATTTATACATATATTTCGGAAGCTAAAATATATCCTATTATTCAATTAAGAAAAATATATTATATTTAAATAATTATACGTCATAAAAATCAACATAAAATTATTGCTCTACATTATTTTTTATTATTCTTTAACAAATCTAGCAAAACTATTTACTACGTATTCTGTTTAACTTTATTATTTTTTAATTAATCTATCCTCGCAAAGTATTTTTCTATAAACACTTTAATTATTCAACATTAGTAAAATTTAAGACGACAGACTTGTTTTATTGTCAAATAGTTTGTTTTTCATTTTAACGATCTGGCATTAGTTAATTTACAGCATTGGTGTTGTTCGAGCATGCGCAGTGGGCGCCGCGCTGCGGTGATTAAGTGTATTACGCGAAACGCGAATTAAGAGTTTTTCAGAGTGTGTGTGGGAGATCAGACGAGCGAGAGCGCGGAATTACGGTGCCCAACGCAAGCGTTCCGACATACTCCCTGAGCAACCCCGTGTGAAAAAAAAGAGTTGTGTCAACATCCTCGTCTGGTTTCCTGAGACAAAAACACATAGGGACCACTTCCCCAACATAGTCCGTCAAGCCGGAGAAGTGAGCTATTCAAGGTGACGTGAGTAGTGGTCTTTTTTGTGTTTTTATTATTATAAATTGAGGACTAAATTAATTTTAGAAAAATGTTTAAGAAATGCCGTAAGGAAGATCTTCGGATCGTAGCTCTTGAACTTGGTGAGACTGTTGCTGAAAAAGTAACTATCGTTGAGTTAACTGAAATTATTAAAGAAAATAAATATTTTAAAGAGGATGTTGAATTTTTTAAAGAATTAATTCAATATACGATCGAGGACCGTAAGCGAGTAGAGGAAGACCGTAAAAAAGAAGCGGAAAATAGGTTGCGAGAAAAGGAGCTTGAGCTTGAACTAGCTCGTTTAACATTACATTATACAGAGCGCGAGCCAAACCAGGAAGTAAGGAACTCCACTTTTGAACCTCTTAACACATCAGCGCCAGTCTTCGAGTCGCGAGTAGAAATGCATAATTTATTAACCGCAACGAGTATAAACAGAAAAAAAATGTGTTTTGCTAAGCTCTGCAATTTGTTATATAAAATGTGAAAATGGTTTATTCCCAGTCAAAGCAATTCTAGACAGTGGAAGTACTTCGAACTTTTTAACGAGGAGCTTATGCGATTTAATTGGATTGAAAAAATACAGGACTAATGTTTCGGTTTCGGGACTAAACAAAACAGTAATTCCAATAGACTCGCGGGTTTCAGTATCTATTAGCAATAAAGAAGGGAGTTACATTAAAACATTAGACTTTTTTTTGGTACCAGCAATAACGGAAGATCTTGTTCCAACAACGAAAATCGATTTTAATCTGAATAATATTCCCAATCTTAAATTAGCTGAAAAAATTTCAATATTCCAGAGCGCGTGCAAATGCTATTAGGTGCAGAAGTATTTTATGAATTAATGTTACCCGAACAGTTCAAGACGGAGGGTTAAAATGTTATTTTTCAAAACACTGTTTTCGGATTTGTCGTTTCCGGTTCTACTTCTTCAGACGCGAAGGGAAAAGAACATTGTGGGTTTGTTCAGGCTGCAGATAATCTAGAGCATTCAATTAGGAAGTTATAGGAAATCGAAAATGTAGAAATCGATTATGTTAAAACCAGTGAATTAGATATTTGTGAAGACCATTTTAAAAACACTCATTCGAGAGATGACCAGGGGAGATAGATATACGGTGGCGATGCCATTCAAAGAAGATCCTTCATGTCTTGGTGAATCCAGACAAACCGCGATTCAGAGATTAAACTCCTTGTGGAAACGACTAAGTAGAGATAAAGAATATTTGTCCAAATCTTATAATTTGAATTTTTACAGGAATATAAGGATTTGGGCCACATGAAGAAAATCAAGGCGGATGGATGTGGAGTTTCATTTTACATGCCACACCATGGTGTTTATCGCCCCGAAAAAGCTACAACTAAACTGAGAACTGGTTTAATGCATCAAGTCCTTCAATGAGTGAGAAATCTCTAAATTCAATTCAATTTAATGGCGGACTGGTCCAAGAAGACCTCTTTTCCATTATGGTTCGCTTCCGAAAGCACAAGTATGCCTTTACTACGGATATAGAGAAAATGTTTCGCAAGATAAACATACATCCGGAGCAAACGTGTTTGCAAAGAATTCTGTGGAAGAAGGGCATAGGAGAGCCAATAAAAACGTACGAGTTAACTACAGTAACCTACGGCACAGTTAGCGCACCTTATCAAGCCATGGGAACTTTGAAACAGTTAGAGATGGATGAAGCTAATAATTTTCCTTTAGAAGCTCCTGTGGTGCTGAGTGAATGCTACATGGATGACATACTTTCGGGGTCCGAGAGTATAGAAGTGGTAATCGAGTTGCAGCATCAATTAATAGAAATGTTTAAGACCGCAGGGATGCATCTTCATAAGTGGTGTGGAAATTTACCCGAGATAACTTCCAATCTACAGGAGTATGCTTTCTTGGAATCTCATGAGACTAAAGCGCTAGGAATAATTTGGAATCCTAAGTTAGACTGTTTTCTTTTCAGAATAGAGCAACAAAGGCCAACTTCATGCACCAAAAGAATGGTTTTGTCTACTATTGCAAGAATCTTTGACCCTTTGGGTCTCCTCGGACCGATCATAACTTGGGCAAAGATATTTATGCAGAGATTGTGGTTGCTGGAATTGGGATGGAGTGATGAACTTCCTTTTAAAGAAGAAAAGGAGTGGCGTCGATTTATCGACTCTTTGGAAGCCGTGAATAACATCGCTATTGACGGGTGTATTGTGATTCATAGAGCGGAGAGCATTGAGTTACAGGCATTTAGCGACGCATCGGAAAAGACGTATGGTTCATTCATTTATCTCAAGTCTATATCTGCCCTTGGAGAAGTCAAAGTGTGTCTCGTAACGAGTAAAAGCCGAGTGTCGCCTCTGAAGCAGATTTCCATTCCAAGACTTGAACTGTGTGGGGCAGTTCTTGCCGCTAAATTGATGAAGAAGGTGAAGGAGGCATTGAATCTTCAGATTACAGCTGTGCAATTTTGGTCGGATTCGACTATTGTGATTTCATGGATATATCGAGAATCAAGAGAATTGAAGACGTTCGTGGCTAATCGAGTGTCTAAGATTCATCAACTAAGTTCCTGTGACCAGTGGCATCACATTGCATCAGAACAGAATCCTGCAGATGTGTTATCTAGAGGATTACTTCCTGAGGAGCTTCGTGACGACTCTCTATGGTAGCATGGTCCTGAGCTTCTTCTACAGAGTGCTTATTCAATCACTGTCATTTCGGAACCAACCCAGAGAGATGACTTTGACTGCGAACTAAGGGTGTCTGAGAGAACTCTGGAGACTTCAGTGCCATCATGTGCTTCATTCAGCGCTTTTCAACCATCTTATGGACCTTTCTAATAATTATTTTAAAATAATACATATTGTTTCTTATATTTATAGATTTTTACACAATTGCAGATCCAAGGTGAAAAAGAGGGGACCTTTAACTACAAGTGAGGTAAATTATGCAGAAACCTGGCTTATTAAACAGGACCAGAGTAGCATTAACTTAAGTGACCCGTCAGGTAATCTTAAATCTTTGAATATATTCCAAGATGATAAAGGAATCCTGAGAGTTGGTGGAAGGCTGGAAAAAGCTTCCATGCCCTACAGCCAAAAGCATCCAGCTATACTGGCTAAAAATTCTAAATTGAGTAAAATATATTTCATAACTTTGCATAAGAAATTATTTCACGTTGGTCCACAAGGACTGCTGAATGCAGTAAGATTGAGATTTTGGGCTTTAGGAGGTAGAAACCTAGCTAGGAAAACGGTTCATACTTGTGTGGTGTGTTTCAAGTGTAAACCAATTCCCTCTTCTCAAATAATGGGCAATATTCCATATGAAAGAGTAAATATGGCCCCTCCATTCAGTATAACTGGACTAGATTTGGGAGGTCAATATTTTGTAACTTACAAACACCAGAGAAAGGGCGTTTTGAATAAAATTTATGTTTGTGTTTGCATTTGCTTTGTGACTCGTGCCATTCACCTAGAAATTCTTTCCGATTTGACTTCGGATGCAATAATTGCGACCCTTAAGAGATTCATGTCTAGGCGAGGAAAATGTTCAAAAATTTTTACGGATAATGCAACAAATTTTGTTGGTGCGAATTCTCAACTAAAGGTATTTTATAAGACCCTTAACTTTCCAGATCAAAATCTGGCGGCGTATTTCACTGAGGAAGGTATTGAATGGAATTTTATTCCACCAAGGGCCCCACATATGGGAGGTCTTTGGGAGGCGGGCATAAAGTCAGTGAAATGTCACCTCAAGCGAGCACTGGGAAGATCTCGACTCACATACGAGGAGTTTGAAGCAGTGATTATCCAGGTAGAAAGAATTTTAAATTCCAGACCCCTTACACCAATATCCAATGATTTTGATAACTTTGAGGTATTAACGCCTGCACATTTCTTGATTGGTATAGATCAATTAATTCTATTCTTGAGCCCATAGTAATTAATATTAGTGACAATAGATTAAGCCGTTGGCAGAAAACAACAAAGGTAATTCAGGTAGTTTGGAAAAAATGGAGTACCGATTATCTGAATACTCTCCAACAGAGAGGAAAGTGGATGATCGAGAAGGACAATGTTATGTGTGGTACAATGGTAATTGTAAAGGAGGATTTTACACCAGTTTGCAACTGGCTTTTAGGGCGCATCGTTGAGATCTATCATGGTTCTGATGGTAAAGTGAGAACAGTCAGAATTAAAACAAAGACCGGAGAATTTAAGAGGCCCATAACTAAGATCTGTATTCTACCTATAGATGTAAATAATTAAGGTTAATTTCCATTTAAAAAATTATGTGTTTGCCTTTAAATTGTGCTATTGTAATTTTAACTTGTTTTTTTTTACTGAAAATTTATAGTACCTTTTATATATATAATAATTTTGAAAACAATTGTGTAATTTTTGGGAAACTTGTTGTGAATTGTGAAACTGTATTGTGCTATTGTTGAATATTAATATTGCAAGGCCGGGGGTATGTTCGAGCATGCGCAGTGGGCGCCGCGTGGCGGTGATTAAGTGTATTAAGCGAAACGCGAATTAAGAGTTTTCAGAGTGTGTGTGGGAGATCAGACGAGCGAGAGCGCGGAATTACGGTGCCCATCGCAAGCGTTCCGACATACTCCCTGAGCAACCGAGTGTGAAAATAAAAGAGTTGTGTCGACATCCTCGTCTAGTTTCCTGAGACAAAAACACATAGGGACCACTTCCCCAACAGGTGTCAAACTCAGAGGCTAAATAGGACCAAAGAAATCAATATTCGTAGAAATGCAGGTTTATTTCGAATGATATGTTATAATAAACATGTAAAAAAAGAACAAGAAAAATTTAATATTTACGTCCTGACACCTCTTCTGTCTTAACTATTTCAGAAGAAATTTTAATATTTAATTATGTATTAATGTGCGCCGATATATGACCTGGCCGCAAAAATGTTCGTTGAGGGCCGCATGCAGGTGACATGCGGCCTCGAGCTGCAAGTTTGACATCCCTTATTTGCATAATACTTAATTATTTCGTAGAATAACTAAGTAAAATAAAAATGTATTTATCTATTAGATGCTGTAACTTACTTACAGTGAAATGGAGATTTTTTTGAAGTGTACGAAAACTTGTGCATAATTTTTTAATAGTTTTTTAATTATTAATTTTTTTAAATAATAGTTATATAACGTTTTAAAAATTGGTTATATTATTACATTAAGAACAAGTTGCAAATATCATTAAAAAATTACAATTCTGATATATGAATTTTTATTTGTCAAAAATATTAAATTTTGTAGAAAATTGCAAGTGTACGAACACTTTTGTGATCCACTGTATGTATATTACACGACACAATGAACTGATATAATAACAGAGTTATATCCCGTAAATGTTTCATCGTTAGTGCCAATTAATTTTACAGATTTTTTTCTAAACGCTTACGAAATTGTGTTCAGTATACGTTCTATTTTGGCATTCTGTATTTTGGCATTAAAAAGAGCTAGATAAGGTTATAATTAAGTACGACAAACACCAAATTTAAAATTGGAAAAAATGTTTCCCTTCTTCATGAAAGGGTTAATAATGTTGTGTAAATACTTTTAAAATGTATTTATTTTATTTTTTTTCTTTTAGTCTTAATTCTTTATTCTATTGTGCACACCAGAATAAGTTTTAGAAGAGGAGGTTTAAAGAATTAACTGTAAAATCTGTGGCTGTTAGTTAATCTGATAATACCCGAATTTTAAATCATGAACTAAACCTTTACAATACATTAAACCTTACAAATTACAAAATCCAGCCCTTAGTTTGCAAGTATACACATAATTAAAGTATTTACATAATTTAATAAAAGAATAAATTAGGATTTTAAAATTTAATCATTTATATATAGGAGAAAAGCGACTCACACTTACTCGAGATCTCAAGAGATATTGGACATGCAAACATTAAATTTGGTAGCCCTGTTTCTTTTATTTAGTGGAGATGCGCTAAGAATGGATATTGCGAAAGTCGTCTTTCTATCGGGGCCGATTAAAAAAATCTCCCTCCCTTTTTTGAGCTATTAAACTTACAGACTTGTTGAGTAGAGGTTCAATAAAAACAAGTTTTGAAGAAATCTACTCCCATGAGGAGGTCTAATGTGATATGTTAAAGACCAATATACTTCCATTCAGAGATTCAATAGGCGTTAGATGTCGAATTTTCTTTTAGTATAAATGGAAGCTTAATGCGAGGACTTGGATATCAATAACTTTAAAAAAAAGCAATTTATAATCATACAACAGCTCGAAATACTCAGCGAAGCGGGTGGATAACGGTTCGCATATGTATACATGCGTGTTTGTGTATATTTGTGTATGTGCGCATTTGGATTTGAGTGTGTATGTGCATGTTTGTATACGTGGTGTGTACTAGTATGTGTATGTGTGCGTGCGCGTATGTGTGTGCGCGTGTGTATATGAATACCATTTTTTAAAGTAAATAATATTTGTGTTACATTTTGGGGAAAACTGGCATATATATATAATTTCAAAAAATCTTGCTACTTACATATAAGAAATAATATAAATCTATTTATTATAATATAAATTGTTCATAGATTCCAAGTAACTTATTTTTCATTTTTTGTGTGTGTGATTTTCTTCTCTTTTTGTAGTTTTACTGTTTATTGGGTATTTCGCTCTTAGTATTCAAATATTTCTTGTATTACTATCTGCTCAAGAGAGTGTATGGTATATTTTTTATTTGTTTCATTTAATTATTATTAGGATTATTTCGTATTCATGTTTCAGTAATTCATATTTCTTTCAATTATATAATTTGAGTATTTTTTCACTTATTTTTTCCAATAAATTCTCATGAATTTAATGGATAAACCAATTGATTTGTTATTAAACAAATTTAGAGGTGGAGAGAGAGAGAGAGAGATTTGGTTTTCTCTCTTTAGAGCTACTTAACTTAAGATAAATTAAAATTAATTATTATTTAAACTTTTTTTCTATTTTTATAATATAAAAAAACTCTAAATCATGTTATAAATTTTAGTTTAAAACCAATAAAGAATAATACATTGGCAATCAAATCATTGAATTAGTAATATGATTAAAAAAACTTCAACTAACAAAATTTATTGTGTAAATTTTCTTTTTACACAATAAAATCTTCAATAAAATTATACATACAATAATAACAGATTTGTTATTCGACAATTTCTTGTTTAACTTCTAAAAATCATTAAAAACAAGGACTCTCAGACATAATTATTTTTATTGATATTATTCTTCTATGCGTGCTACATTTTTCTCATTCAAGATAGAAAATATTTTCAAAAGATTAAAGATACAGCTTGCGCTTTTTTCGTACTGAGTGATTCTGCATGTGAAGAAAAAAGACATGCAAAACTCCTCATCTGATTAGCATACTCGTATTTATCAAATATAGAACATTTAGCAAGGTCAGCTTATATTTTCGTCTAGTTCTCGCAGATAAAAAAAGAAGCAGTTTCCGAATGGGAAAAGTTCATTTTTCCTTTCTAATTAAAGGGGGCATAAAATTGAATGTTTGAAAATAATTCATTTGATTAAAAAAACATTTCTGTAATTAACTATGTTTAAAACGATAACATATTAAGCATCAATTATCTATGCTAAAGGTAAATTTTTCGAAACCAGACGTCTAACTGTAGACGGGTTGCCACATACTACGCATTCTGATTTGATCAAGAGCACGTTCTGTTATAAGTGCGTTCAAAAGTCCCGCTGACTTTAAATTTTGTTTAAATTACGGAAGTTTTTTTAGCCATTTAAAGATGACGAATTCATATTATATATATATATTCTATATTTTTTATAATTCCAAAACTTTTGTCAAGGCGGCTTTGAACGTATATGATTTAACGCATAAACGCTAATGATTTAATTAAACAGAGGCATAATTTGCTGAAGTGACAATAATCTAAGGCAGGGTAGCGAACCTTTTGGGTCAACGTGCCATTTTTTCTAAAAAACGTTTAATGAGTTATAGGCGTGCCATCAAATAATTTTGACTCGTGATTATTGAAGAAATAATAAAACTAAATACGAACAAATTAAAATTCTTTATTTATTACGAAAAATACATTCTGCAGTGTATAGTAGTAAATGTTTTAGTTATATAAATACTTGTAATTTAAATTAAAAATAACATTAGTATGATTCCTGCTATTGTAGATTAGATGACAAATAACTCATATTAGATTATAAGATGTTACTTTCAGTAGAAAGCATGCTGAATTAGAGTCGTCTGTTAAACGGTTTCTAAGCGAGTCTTTGATGTTATTTATCTCTGAAAAATAATGACTCGCAGGCATAGGTAGATGAAAATATGGTTGAAATAACATACGCCAACTTCTTCAAACAGTTAAATGCGTCTGGAATCGAATTCCATGTTTCCAAAATTTCGTTACTGGTACTTTTACTTAGATTGCTTGTCAATCTTTCTGCTTCAATCAATTCCAACTTTTTCCTTGTTTCAATAAACTTTTGAATCCATATTGAACTAGACTGGAAATCAATCAGTTGCATTTCAAGTTCTTCAATTTCCAACCAATCGAATTGAGACAAGTTCAGTTTATCAAACGAATTCACATCAGGGTACATAATAAATTTGAACGTTTCCGATAATTCCTTTTGAACTGAGAAAATCTCACTGAAAATTCTTTCATTAAAGAATCCATTATGGAAATAAAGTGATCAATAACTTTTTCTTCCTTTCGTTTTTCTTGGGCATCTAAATCTTTGATATTTTTTTTTTCAAGTTTGAGAAGTACTTGTAATTTTTGTAATAATATCTTTTCTGATAACATATAGTTTAGCTTCAAAAGCGCGAATGAGATCCATCATAACAATAAATGTTTTATTCGGGCCTTGAAGCTTTATGTTCAATTCATTGAAATGTTGGCATATGTCTGTAAAAACATCAGTTTTAAAAGCCACATAATATCCATCAATTGTGGGTATTGTTCAATTTTGCTCTCATTTTGTAGAAACAGTCTGATTTCTTCCAAGCAATCAACGAATCTTTGAAGTACGTTCCTGCGGTTCAACCAGCGAACATTGTTATACACTCAGGAACATTGAAAATAGCGACCCAAGAAGAAAGCATCGGATTGAAATGAAATTTAATACACATAATGACACAGATGAGAGATTCCCTTGATCTCAAAAAACAAGATAAATAAACGAATACAGGGTGTGTAACGACACAAATACTGGGCAACTTCAATAGCGCGTTGGACCACCTCCAGCTGCAATACATGCCGCCACACGGTCCGGCATTGAGTTGATTAGACACCTTATGTTGTCCTGAGGCAGATGAGCTCATAAATCTTGAACAGAGTGACACGATGGCATCTGCCGTTTTAGCTGATCCCACACGTGCTATACAGGGGACAAATCGGGGGAGCGGGCCGGCCATGGAAGAATTTGAAAATGACGCGGGAAGTCTTGAGCAACTCTTGCTGTATGCGGACGAGCATTATCTTGCTGGAAAATTGCCCCTGGAAGACCATTTAGGAAAGGTCCTACGTGGGGTCGAAGAATATTATCAACGTAACGTTGGCCCGTTAAGGTTCCACGCATCACAATTAAAGTGGACAGACTATCATAGACTATGGCCCCCCAGACCATTACACCAGCTGTGCGGGCAGTGTGACGTAGAACAGTGTGGGTGAAATTTGTACCACTCACCAGGGCGCCTCCACACCCGTACACGGTTATCATCTGTCCCCAAAACAAACCGGGATTCATCACTAAACATAACCTTTTGCCAATCTGTGACATTCCACATTGATCTGGCTTGGCACTACTGCAGACGCAGTTGCCGATGTTCCGGGTGTTAAAGGGAGTGCACGGAAAGGGCGCTTGGATTTAAGATTTTGCTTCTGCAAGGTGTCTGGAAATTGTTTGTGGAACAATTGCTACGCCTACGTCTGCTCGTATCGTTGAACGAGTCACTGTGGATCCACAAGTGCTTGCCGCACGATCCTTCGATCCTCTCTCCTCGTGGTCTTCCTCCAGACCCGGTTTTCCGCGCGTGGGTACCTTCTCGTATCCACTGCTCCCAACAATTTCTAATGGCACACTCCGAACGATCCACCTGGCCAGCAACACGGTGCGTCGACCAGCCTGCAGTTTTCATCCCGATGATCCGGCCTCTCAACTGTGAGAAATGTCTTCTAGCACGTTTACCTGGCATGTTTCGCTTACCAAAGTCTTCCTACAATCGGCGTGTAATCGTCACGTTTATGAATCTTCGAATTCACGCTGGCTTATATAGCACCCTCTTCCTCATTGTAGCGCCACCTCGGCGTGTATGAGCATGCGTATTGGCACAAAACTTGATCATTTGCATATCACATTACGCTGTACTTATTTGCAAAGTTTCGCAATTGTACTTAGCTTCCTTCTTGATCCCTATTTTCAATGTTCCTGAGTGTACATTATTAAGCCATTATACACCGAATTGACTTCCTCTAAAAAAGCATCAAACTTTCGTTTATTTAAAGCCTGCGACGATATGAGGTTGACTATTTTTTTGACTTAAGTTATTACATTATCAAGAGATGTTAAACCACTCTTTGCACATAAGGCTTGTTTTGTAAATAATGCACTGGAATTCAAAAATCGAATGTCCTACGTCTGTTTTAAATAAAGAAATGAAACCATTTTTTTTGCCTACCATATTTGGAGTACTATTAGTGGTTACTGAAACAATTTTTTTCAAATCAATTTCTTTCTCAGCAAGCGAATTTCTTACTGCCGTACAAATATCTGGGCCCTTTGTAGTTGTTAACAACGATGTTATCGCAATTAATTCTTCCTTAATGATGTTTCCTACACAATATCGAGCAAAGACAGCTAAACGTGCCGATTTAGTAATGTCAATACTTTCGTCAAGACATAGCGATATAAAAGGAGCGGAGTTAATGTCATTTTTTGTTGATCTGTAACATTTTTTGCCAATTTCAAGATTCTATCTTTCATTGTGTTTCTAGATAGAGAAACCTCTTTGATGCGCTGAATTATCTTATCTTTATTATCAAAATCATCAAAAAGTGAGGGCGCACATGCCAACCAAGCTTCCTTCAAAAACTCTCCCTCTTGAAAAGGTGTACAATGCCGAGCAATGGCATTTGCATCCGAGTAACTTGCCGCACTTGTGTGACAATTTTTGCTTACATATTTAAACATAGACGTCGACTGTTTATTTCTGTCTTTTATTGCACTTGCAATTAATTCTTTTTGCTCTGGTTCGCTTTTTTCACAAAAGGATTTGTGATTTGTTTCAAAATGCCGTTTTATAGACGATGTTCTGCATACCACTGTTCCAGAACATAAAACACACACCGCTTTGTCGCCTTTATTGATCATGCCATATTTCTCAGCCCGCCAAGTTTGAAATTCTCTGCTACACTTACTATCTTGCACTTTTTGTTTTTTTGTTGAACTAGCCATGTTAAATAGCAGTTAAAAATCGTAAATTTAACACAAAACTTTAAATGTACAGTTGTGTCGATGAAATTGACTATTCTATGTGCTCTCGCTTGATCCCCCGCCAAAAACCCCTTTTACTCACTGCGCACGACTGCGGGCTCATGGGCAGATTTATTTGTTTTTAGGAAATTGAGTGCTTGTACGAGATTTCTGTAGTATCTGCTCTTTTGCTTTTGTCTTAGGTCATTAAAATTTTTAAAAATAAAGCAGTGAGAGTTATTTTACCAATTAGACTTACAAGACAAGAATTAAATCACATTAATAAATTAGATGTATACAAGCTGAACTATTAATGTAAACGATAGAATATATTTTTTAAACAACTTGAATATATTTAGAAATAGTTACATACACACACTATGCGTAGATAAACTTTGCATTATTAGCAATTTATAATATACGAAGTATTTACGCAAGACATAACAAACGAGTCTGCTCCCCGACTTGTCGGCGTCGCGACGGATCACTCGCGTTTGTTCATACTTCATAGTAAACTTAATTATTTTAAGCTAAAATACAAATCGTTTTTGATTGATGGCGTGCCCAAAATATTCTGTCGCGTGCCATCATTGGCACGTGTGCCAATGGTTCGCCATCCCTGATCTAAGGTGACCAAACGTCATCCTTTTATAGGTTCTGTCCTTCTTCGAAAAGTGTCCTCCTTTTTGTCCTCATTTTCAATATTTTAAAATTGATCTGTTAATCTCTATTTTCAGAGATGAACCAAACATGTTTCCAAAATGTCGAAGAATGGTCTGAAACAAATATCACTGGAAATAACAGTTTTCAATGGTGTTTTTGACTTCATCGCAAGTAAATTGGGCAGATATAGAAAACTGTGTTGATTTTTTATCAAAAGAAATGCCTGATATTAAAATCGTCGACAATGGTTTGTTTGTTGAAATTGAAGACTGAATGTATATTTAAATTGTAATAAATTGAAGCATCAACGTGCTGGAATTGATAAAAGATGGGTTGAAATACTTAACCATTTTTCAAAATGAACACATTCCATGTAAAAAATTTAGTTATTCTTTTTGAATGTACGTTGTGCTGCCCTGAACTAATGCAGCAGTTGAGTTTTTTCAGTTGGTAATGATTTTTGTGAAGTGACTTGTGAGAAATCACACAAAATTTAATGTTAATATTTTAGCTACAGTTCTTAGCGCAAAATTCAGTATGAAAGATATTTTTGCCCGAACTTTCCGATATATTACAAAATGATATGCTGACAAAAATATTCATTTAATGGAAAAATACTCGTTTAAGATAATAATTAAAAATAATGTAAGCGTAATTAGTGTATTTTTGTTTGAATTAATAAAATGTTTCCTGTATTTAAGTTGTAATTTTTTCTTAATTTCTTCGTTCTCCTTTTCATTGTAAAAAATGGTCACCTTACAATAATCTGTTATTAACCTAAATATTTTGAACGAATTAAATGACTCTTGATAATTCGAAGTTGGAGGGACCAACTAAAAATTTCGAATTATCAAGAGGGTAGAAAACAAAAATACACGAAGAGAAATTTTTTCTGACACATATAAATTTGAAACTATGTAATAAAACAACAATTGTATATTAGTATTAAATTGTTTTAAAGTTTTTTAAAAGTACATACTATACAGTATAAATATACAGGATTTAAAAGTCTCCTGTACTTTTTTCTTTGATGAAAATCAAATTTGAATTGCCAAGGGAAGAGGATTGAACTACTGTATTTATTCGAATCTAAGCCGCTATCGATTCTAAGCCGTAATCCAAAATCTCAACACATTTTTGTGAAAAAAAGTTTATAAAAACAGATTTATCGATATCAATATTTACGAAATTTTAAAAAAATTTAAAAGGCGAACTAATAAGTGAATAATTAATCTATTAAACCAATATTAAAGCTTTTAAATATTTACGCTTTTAAATTATTAAGGCTTTTAAATATTTACATGAATTTGTCATTGCTCTAATCACCTGATCATATTCAGTTTCCCCACCGAAAATTTTTCCGCCTTTGATTCTAAAGCTGAATAATTCACACACACCAAGGCTGTCAGCGTCGAGCGTTGACGTCTAGCCAATCAGAGACTTGATCTCGGGCGAGATGATGTCTCTGATTTCGACGCTCAACGCTCGACGCTGGCAGCCTTGTGTGAATGCAGCTTAAGTCACACCCGATTTTCAGTAGCATTGACATTGTGTGACTTAAATTTGAAATGAATACTGAATTAACCCTAACTTCCCAATGTTGAATTTCTGCAACATATGATTTATTTTAATTTAACAGACTCAATATTTTTAATTACCTACAAATCACTTATCTGAGAAAAAAAAAAAGATTACTGCAACGAAATACATACTAATTTTTTTTTTTTTTTTTGTCACTACACATTTCTGGAAGTACATTTTTTCCAGAAAGCACAACAATTACAAAATCTCTGATGCCTCAAGAACTGTGTTTTTGCTATATATATATATATATATAAAAAAGAGTCCATTATATTTTTATGCTTCCTCTTGTTTATTGACGAAATAAATTACCAGGTAAGAAATTTAAATATCTTATGTTCATTTAAAAATAATTTTGATTTTCTAATGGAAAATTTTGAAAGAAATTTGATTTTTAATTATATGTCGCAGGTCTGCAACATTGGTCTTTGGTTACCATTTTGACATGACCAAAAAGCGTATATTAACCCAGGATGAAATTGATGGTTTAGGACGAATTAAGGTGAATTAAGTAAGGATGGTCTTGAATATTCTGATGAGATGATGATGTTGATTTTTACCTGATTGTGTGTCATCTAAAGAAGATTCGAATAGCGACTGGGAAAATAGTATTGGTTCACAAAATGCAATTCAGAATATAAAAAAAAATCCGCTGATGAGATAATAAATTAGATAGAAATATTTCGTCAGAGAGAGAACATTTTTAAAATTTTAAGAATAATAAAATATTGTCAAAGAATTTTTTATGGAAAAATCAAAACAATTCATTGAATGAAGAAGTAATAAAAATTCCATGGAGATGACAAGCTCCCAAGAGAAATTAGATTTTGGAGTGAGAAAAGTGTAAAGTAGGACTTCGTTGCAACAAAATTAATAACTGCTTTAAAATTTTCATTGTATGTAAGACTAAAGCAATTTATAACAAATGAATAGTAAAATCATACATATTTAAAAAGTTTGTAATTTTACTGCACAACTGCGCAATGTTGTACTTCTGCAACAAACAAAAAAAATGACTGAAATTCAATTTAAAATTGCTTAATTTTTTTTATATATATTTTTCCCTTTTATTATTACTTGAGAACTAGCTGATATAATTTTTTCATAGAAATTTAGAAAATCGAGAAGTTAAGGTTTAAAACATCAGAGATAATTTTCGTTCTAAGAGAGACGACCAGCTCATGTGTTGTGCCTTCGTCACTTGAACATGGTTCAAAATTACAAGGTCCGTCACCAAAAGCACTCGAGTAGCTGAAGAGTGTGTGTGTGTGACGTTATACTCACTTATACTGAGACATTTTAAATTTATTATTCTACTTTTAAATGCTTTTGTCCACTTTAACTGATTTATCATAGCACGTTGGTGTTCGAAGATTTCAAGGCAGAGATTCTCAGATATTTCTCAAAAGTTTTAAAGATAAACTTGTAAAAAATTATTGTTATTATTTATATTTGAAAATAAAAATCAACCTAATTCTACAATGTGTTCAAATTCCTCACTACAAATATTAGAAAATGTAACGCCACCACTATCTATTTCCTTTTTATCAATAATTTCAAATCAGTAAATTTAATTAAAAATTGTAAATATTGTACATTATTTTATATGTGTTACTGTTAAAGGGTATAGGTCAGTTATTATTTAAAATACCTAGGTATTTCATAAAAATAAATAACTGTGTCGGCTAAAGTGTGTATAATAAATAAATACTTTTACATTTTACTTAGTTATTCTATGAAATAATTAAGTATTCTATAAATTAACCAATGCCAGGTCGCTAAAATGGTGAAAAACAAACTATTTGACAATAAAACAAGTCTGTCGTCTTTAATTTTACTGATGATGAACAATTAAAGTATCTATAGAAAAATACTTTCGAGGATAGATTAATTAATAAATAATAAAGGAACACAGAATAAACAGTAACAAATTTTTGATAGATTCGTTAAAGAGTAATAAAAAATAACAGAATGCAATGTAGCAATAGTTTCATGTTGATTTGTACGACTTGCTATTATATAAATTAGCAGTAAAACTGTAGCTGTAAGGGGATATGATACGATTTAAGCAAAATTTTTTAATTTAAGAATTTTCAAAATTTTTGGTTGCCTCCTATGTCTGTATACTATGTAAAACAGATTTTGTGCTCAAAATTTCATAAAAACTTAGCCACTTTTAATTTTTTAAGGAAAACACTTTTTAAAAATTTGTGAAGTGATTTTAAAAAATGCTACTCCTCCTCTACAGAAATTTACGTACACGCATGAAATTTGATTTAAAAAATACGTCCATTATGTTTAACAAAAGTTGGTATGGGTTTTGCAATAACACGATTGGTATTTGTACAATACTTTTTTTATGAATTTATTGAAAATTCCTTAAAAAAAATTTGCAAATTCTAAATTCAATTATTTTTAAAAAATAAGTATTGCTTTGATTCAAAAATGCATACCAACTTTGTTACATGTACTATTAAAAATAGGTAAAAAAATCAAAGCATTAGGCACAAAAAAAAAAAAAGCGTTAGCATTTTAAATGAAGACAAACTAGTTATTTTATCTTTCCGAGATAAGTAAGTTTAAAGTTTTGATTTGCCATAGGCATGTGAATAAAAACGAACGTAAAAGCTATCATAATTCTGCGTTTTTTAAGTCAAGAGTTTTAAAATTTTGTGAAGTTATATAAAAGCATAAAAAAAGAATAATTGAAGCTAGAAAATTAGATTTGATTTTTTGACCGAATTTTGTCAATTGAAGCGTACTGTGTCTTCTTAAAAATATTTAAAATTTTTTATTTGAAACACAGAACATGCCGTACTTAATACTTTAAAGCCGGGGTGGGCATGAAGTCGTTCGCGATCGACCAGTAGACCATCCAAACATTTGGGGGTGACAGCCTGAAGATTAGTAGTTAGTAATTATATACTGAAATATATTTAAGGTTGGCGGAAGTATGCAGACTAAGTCTTCTACTGACTATAACTACGAGAACAAACTTTAGATCAGGGGTGTCAACCCGCGGCCCGCCTTGAATAATTTTGCGGCCTCACGAGATTCTTTTTTTTTACAACTTTACAAAATTCGATTATTTTGTACAATATTTTTGTTTAAAGAGTTTTTTTGTAAAAATAAATCCCATAACTGTTATTATTTTATCGCGTTGCTTCTGTTACTGCCAATCATTTTTTCTAAATTGAAATTTATCAAACATAAATCGTGCTCAAACTTAACGCACGAAAATCTGCAACATCGATTACGATACGCAAATACACATGCATTGAGATCGACACTTGCAAAAACTAAGTGAAAGAGTTGAGAAGCAGATATCTCACTAAATAAATAAATTAAACATTATTTGATCATTTCATTATTATTATTGTACTATCTATGTTTGTATACATGAAAAACAATGAAAACAATAATAATATATCAGTCTGTTATATATTTTCACTCCAACAAATGTTTGTAATGGTTCCAAATCTAATATAAAGATATATATTTTTATATGCGGCCCGCGGGATTGTAAAGCTCTTCTGAAGTGGCCCGCGAGGTCATTTGGGTCGGCCACCCCTGCTTCAGATAAAAATGATTTATTTTTTAATGTATTTTGAATTACTCTATAACAAATACTTCATTTCTTTTCTATTATTATATTTGTGGCTATTATTATGTTTGTGTGTCTATCTTGCATTTTGCTTTTTAAACGTGGTTTTAAAAGCATGAGTTTTTTCCTCTTTTTAGTTATACAAATAAATACATATTCCGTATTTATTAATAAGTCGTAATAAATATTGTTTACTTACTTCACCACTCTGCGCCGCTGGGTGGATCTCAAGACCTTGAAAAATTAGAAGTAGCCCGAATCCAGGAAAAAGTTTGCCCGCCCCTACTTTAAGAATTAGGCAATTGTTATTCTATAAAATAAGTGGTTGTATGGTAGAATCCAATAATTTTATGTACTTTTAACTTGTGAGAATCCTCCTGGATTCCATCCTGGACACCAAGATTGAATTGAGGCAAAGAACGACCAGACGACATTTTTACAATAACAAATTATATTTATTCACTTGAATCAATTACCAACCATCTAATTACAAAGATTTATCAAGATGTCTACGTCAATGTGGTTGACCCTTACTATTAAAGTAAATCACGAAATATGATACTTATGAAATATTAAAATCAATCTCGAAAGGGACTGTCGGAATAAGAGGACCGAGAGATACATGCAATCTGAATTATTAGCATTCATTCACTTCTCACTAACTTTACTATATATATACTCTTATGATCCGATAATCTTGATTTAAACCTCACCTGCCTTTTACTTCCTAACTTTCCAGGCGAATCAATTTTTCCAATTGTAGATCGCTGCCTAATGATCAGCCAGACGCTAATCGCACAATCAACTTGAATCTTCTTAAAACTCCGTCGACCTATTTCTTGGCGTAATAGCCTCTGCTGCTAACTTACAACACTATCCTTAAATACTTTGAATAATTTGCATATCCCGGTTTCTTCTTTAAGAGTTGGCTGGAAATATACGCGAATTTACAATCCCCAAAGACGCCCAAGAATATTTGCGATTAAGTGCCGTACAGATCCGTCACAAACTAAAGTTGTTAGACAATTCAGGAAATAGTTAATTATTTTATAAAAATTACGAATTTCACGCTTTAGTGGTAACACATACACTAGTACATTGAAGTTCCTTCACTTTTTTAAAATATAATAATTCCTTAGAATTTTGAAAATAATCTTTGCTATCTTTTGCGGCCATGGTAGCCTGGTGATTATGGTCACGAACTCATGGCTGCAGTGTTGTGGGTTCATGTCCTGGTGCCACTAAAGACCCACCGTGCACAGGGGGTTGATGTACGTTAAATTTGTCGAGGCTGAGTGTCCTCCCTTTGGTGTGGTATGGTAGTTCGAGAGGGAGGTGCCAGCTCATGTGTCGCCTTCGTCACTTGACTGAGGTTCAAAATAATGAGGTCCTTCGCCAATATCCTCTTGTTACTTTATAGTGTGCGACGTTAATAAAATTCTCACTCACTTTTGATGTCTTTTTGTTTTTAATAACGGAATTTTTTTAAAAAATTGTCAGTAGTATGATTTTTAATTTATAACAATGACTTGGAGTTGAATAAAACAATTATATTTCTTTGACGAGTACTCTCATATGAAATTTGCTGCATTTTGAAACAATTAACTTTTTGGAGCAAATTCCGTCCCATGATATAACAATATTATTAAAACAAAATGCGATTCTATTGTTGCGAATTTTATGTAAATAATTTAAGTCTGCATGTTTATTAAGTTAATATTACCTTCTGTTGCATTTATTTTATGATAAAAATTGTAATATTCGCAAGCAACGCCGTTCTAACATTATACTAGCGTTTCAATGAGAACTTGACGAAATATTGCCGATACAGCCAGTTAGCGTCAATTTGGTAACTTAGTGACCTATTGGGGACTATTTTGGGCAACTTGTGACCTTATTGGTAGCCATACAGATGCTGGGAAAAGTCTATGCTGCCATGACCCAAGACGCGAATTTTTCGAGAAAGCATTGGAAGGTACGCACACAAAGTATAAATAGTCATCGAGCTGTAAACTTCATCTGATAACAATAAGCCCGATCTAAAACTGAGTCAGTTTTGTTTCTTGAACTGTTGAAGTGTTCTCTTCTTACGATTGAGAGATTGCTTGTGGATAATCATTAACATTACGTACCTGTATTTCTAGACACTGATAGTTGTGTAGAAGGCGTGAAAACCTTCTGGAACTTATTGTGCGAATTTTAATGCTGTATTCTCTATTTTAAGGATTTGTTGAGGATCTGACCCTAACGAAAAATGAGAGCTTTATATGGCTGCTCCTAAAGCGTGAGAAGGCAACCTTATATTTTCCTGGGCATAAGCATGAATGAACCGCCTGGATTTCTTCGAAGTACTAAGGATGACTAGGAGAAGCCTTATCCAAAATGATTGAGATCAGTCAAGGAGTGATAATTTGCTAAACGTAAGAGATCTAGTAGGGTCACCCCTTCCCTCAGCAGCAATACTGGCCAAGAAATCGACTTTCTTCTTTTCATTACCATAAATCCCCTATGGGATGAGACTCCCTGAAAATGTACACTATTATTAGAAGAAATCCGATCAAGAAGATTTAGAATATCAAGGCTAGTCTGGTTCCCCGATAGATATCCGATTGGGAAGATGCTGGACCGAAGCACGGCTGTCAGTCAGAATCCAAGTGTCTTAAAAAATTGAACTTTGACTCGCAAGCGAGCTGTAAACTTCATCTGATAAATAAGCTCCGGATCTAAAAAACTGAACAAAATCCGGTTTTTTAATACATTCACACTTCAATGTCCACGGCACAGGTAGAATATGTACTCCGCAACTAGAAATTTTCCATCTCCTCTGCTGCCATCAGTATAAATCTTTACAGATGTCTAGGGGGAATACAGTGGATTGTTTCCAAAGCCAACTGTCTGATAAGATCCAGAATCTTTTGAGTCTTTTACAACTCTAGTCAAGAGTTCTTCATGGTTCCAGATCTAAGTTCAGCTGGCACATAAAGAATGAAGTTAAACATTGTCAGAAGGCAAACCCAGCGTTTTTGCAAAAGAAAATGGGCCGTGTTTCTTCAGACATGGATTGTCTGTCCAATCGCGAAGGTATGCCGAGGATCTATGCTGATCATCGAAACTGGAAAAAGTTTGTTATAATATCTTGAGATACAATAAGATCTTCTTAACGGTAGAGAGAGCAGGTTACTCTCAAAGAGCAGAATGTCATTCGACAGCTGAGTCGGAGTCTTGAAATGGTTCTAGCAGCACTCAGCTGGACTCTTTTTCGAGCTTATCCAGATTAGATTTGGAAGCGCATGCATAGATGTTTGTATTTTAAAAAGGACGAGGTCCCCTTCAGGGCCTTCTTCTGTTTTTGAACTTTCTTGAAATTTTTTTGGATTCATGGAGATTGTCTAGCATTGCTAGAAAACTAGAATTAGCAACAACAACAAAACTGCTTTGTTCTTTAGCATAAAAAGTCCACGAATCCGATCTACGAAATAATATTGCTTTTTATATCAAATTATTTCTTATTCGAATTATTTGTATTATTGATTGTGCTCCATATTATTCGTTCTGAATCGTATTAACTCATAAACATAAATTAAATTTAAAAATTAATTTGTTTCAGAAATTCATTTTGAACTCAGAAAATATATTTACAACACTGCTTGGATATGAAGGAATAAATACCTTGTTCTCTTTCAAAAAGCCCAACAATCAAGAAATTTGTATGAGCAATTAATTTAATGATTTATGATTCTTGTAATTTTATAGAATTCTTAATAGTTTCAATAATTATGGATTATTACCCAAGAAATCCAGTGCTTTTAAAAAATACAACTGAAATAGTCATTACATTATAATGATTTACGAAGGCAACACATCATCATAATGGTGATTTTTTCTTGCGATAATTAGAAAACCAAAGATTTTTAGAAATTAAAACAATGGTTAGTATAATTATGTGCAACAATGGTTTTTAACAGAGATGAAAACAGCAAAGAAAGCAATGATTAGCATTTTTTAAATTTCGGTAATTAAATCAATGTTTTTAACAATAATGCAAACAATTGTAATTTTGGTAAAATAATGTTGAAAAGGATCTTTCATAAAAATAATTAAAATAACTTCGTTGAGAAATTGATGAAGAAAAAGAGAATTACGCATTCTTTCATAACTTTTTTAATCAATTCTGTTGAAAACGGGCAAGGGGCAATTATTTCACCTCTTACCTGGATGATACATTGAATCTCTTTAATTTCACTCCATAAATGTAAGGAAAATTCATGAAAATCTGATATATAAACATATTGATTTGTAAGTTTTCTTATAATTCTTCCCTGTACAAAATCAAAAAATCAAGCACTACTTCGAAAAGTATATATAAGGCTTCTTTTTAAATAAATACATATGTTTTATTGTATATATCCGCTGCAAACTTTTTTCAAATATTTTTACGACTAACATAAATACCGTATTTACACGAATCTAAGACGTCATGGATTCTAAGCCAAACCCCCATTCTCTACAGGTTTTTGAGAAAAAAATAAAAGATTTTGGTGTGAAATGGTAGGGTTACCATATTGTAACCTTTATCGCCAAAATTTTGGTGACAGAAGTGGGTCCTCCTAGGACTCAGCCCTTATTTTGGGTCTTTATATTAGAATTAGGTCTTGGAACGGAATTTATTCTTTAAATTGTTAATTTATTAAAAAGTTTTACAATTTACTGATTAGCTGTTTATTTGACCAACAGATGGCAGCACAAAAAGTTTGGAGTAAATTTCATGTTGATTTTTTGAGAGAGAGAGAGGGTGAGTTAATGAAATAAAAATTATAATTCTAAGATATAAAGAGAAAGAAAATTATTCCATGATTTTATCTTTAAATAAAATCTCAATTGTTACTTATATTATTATTTGAATATTAAATTAGTAATTCGATTACAAAAATTGAAATTGTCATTCCCTTAAAGAAAAATAGTAGTATTTTTTTCTTTATAAATAAATATTGAATAGTTTTAAAAAAAATGTTTGTTTTTATTTTTGAAATTAAAAAAAATACTCATTAACGTATTCTGGTTTAATTAATAATATGTAAGGGAACTTTTTTACTTTGTTTTCTTCATCATCAATAGATGGCAGCACAGTGAACATTGGCTCTTTCTATTCAATGAACTTGGCGGAATCCACAAATAGTAACTCTTGTCGATGTACTTTGAAATCAATAATTAATATGCACCTGTGAGATTTTATTAAAATGAAATTCAGATTTAATTAAAATGAATAATAAGGCAATTTTTATAAAATTTTCGTTTTTTTTTCCTGAAAATGTAACGTAAAGAATACATTTTTTTGCTGTATAAGTAATAATAGTAAGACTCTGTACTACACATACGGGTGAAGAATTTTATACATATAGCTTCCTTATTTTAAGAGTGTTCGACTTTTTAGAATAAGAATTTATAATAATTGCGCACATATACTTTTTCTTTTTTTTTTTTTACTCTTATTAAATCATTTTTTTAATTGCATGTGTTTACTAAAGATGCAAATAACATAAACTCCTGCATTAAATGATGCTGGTGCATCCTTAACGATTTCCAAAGAAAGTGCATAGCCAGATTCTATAATGATGTGGGAGGTAAATGTTTATGTTTACAAGCAACGTAATTCCTGGAATAGGTAAGGATTTTTCCAATTGAGTCGTGTAATTTCCAAAAATATCGTTAAGCTTTTGTATCGATAGATTAAAAAGAAAATATATACAAGGAAGTAAAATATAGATGAAGAAGTATATACACTGCTCCCAAAAAAAGTAAAGAAACTGTTGCGTGATAGCAATGAATGGGCATAAAATGGAGAATACAGGTTTAACGAAATGCAATACAGAAAAAAAGAAGCCAAAAGAAACAGTTGTATGGAAACTTTAATTCTTTGAAATAGTATAAAGAACATGAAATGATGCTTCAGGACAACTATTTCGTAACATGTAAATAACAAAAAAGTCATTGCTTGCAAATGATGCAAGATTTTTTAATATGACTTCGACTCCTAAGACTGCCCCACATATGTTTGGCATGGAGTTATCGATTAGACTTTGGGGAGAACTGTTCCACTTTTGACAAAGTGCGATCTCAAAGTCTTGGACAGTTACAGGTGGCCTTGGTTTTGCAGCGGCTCATCGCCGGACGTGTACCAAACACGTGTGATCGGATTCAGTAAAGCATGCTGGCCACTCCTGTCACTATTGTGTCAGCTTCAATAAGGTTCTTCACAGGAAAAGCCGTTTAAGGTCTGGCATTATCCTGCAGTAAAATAAAGAAATCACCAACTGCTGAAGCGTAAGGTGCAACATGTGGGCTATGACGGGGCTTTATCGCGCCTTCTCACTAATCTTCTTGGGAACTCTTTGGGGCCAGATGGCCTTATTGCAATCCTCTCAAGAAGAAACCGCGATATGCAGGTTAGTGAATATATATATATAAAGGTAGCTTTAGCATTCGCGAGTTAGTCGGATGGAAGCCGTATAGTAAGATAGAAGTAGAATAGAAGTGGGATAGAAACCGGATAGCAGAATAAAAGTCGGATAGTAATATAATGGAAGAATAATAGCATAAGAATAGAGTACAAGAAGAGACAGAAAGCAGAGGTGCTGATCACCGTGAGATATCGGCAAGAGATTATTATAGAACGAACTTTAGCTTATTAAGGAATCTACAGTAGATAAAGATTCTGAGGTTAATTTCTCATAAAGATAGTGAGTAGGATCTCAGGCGCTGTTTACTTTGAATCGATAATTACGTAGTATCACTCCTTATCATATCCCTCTAGTAAGATCAATATATATTTAGACATAATGAATTATATTTATTATGGAGAATTTGAGTGATAAATCATTTATTCCTTCAAATCAAGGTCGCGTAAATGAAGAGATGATACCCCAGGGCCGCAGTGGTATTCCAGGGTCTCAGGATCTCATCTGCATAGATTTGAGCCGTCAAATTGCTCTTCCAAATAATATGATGGTCAGTATGTCAGCCTAAGCTCAGACCCTCAAACCACCTCCAAAACGAATATAGGGTTATTTCGAGTGCCTTTTCGCCATACTGAAACACGTCTGATATACTCTAAACTTAATCGTAACTTCCGTAATCAGCATTTGACTCCAATCACTTTGCTCAATCTCAATGTTCAGCAGTTCACTTACTTCGAACCTCAAAGTGTCTTGCTGTCAACGGAATACACATCATTGGCCTATTTGCATACAGTCCACCTTCATGAAGCCTATTTCGGATTGTTTGGCTTGAGACCCTTCCTTCTGTTTCCTAAAGAAACTATCTTTAAATCTGTGTCACATTGGATGTTCTGTTTCAAAGAGCTGTTAATAAGATATATAGGTCAATATTTACAGTGGAAACACCTAGATTACTTTGTCCTGGCCGACGTCGAACATTCCCATTTCGTGGAATCTATTCCACATTCTCCAGTGACACTTCTTGCCACTTCAACGGCGTCCATTACAATTCTTCGTATTAGACCGAATTCCAGTTTTCTGATAATACTCCAAGCCATATATTCCGGTAGATCACGTTGTCGTGACATTTTCCAGTCCTCTTTTCTCAAAACAGCAGCCGAAATGTTGAACTCATCACTGAGACAACGAAAAACAATAACTTCTAAGAAATCGCGATTACTCCACTTAGAACCTTATTTCTAAATTTTGAAGTCATGAACGCTGATTTGCATATGAAGTTTTCTTCTTCTGTTTTCTGTTACACTTTAGACCAGGGATGGCGAGCCAATGGCACACGGGCCATCAATGGCACGTGACACAATATTTTGGGCACGTCAGTGATAAAATATTTTTTTTGCATTTTATTTTAAAATAACAAATTTCACTCTGAATTATTACGAACAAACGCGAGTGATCAGTAGCAGAACGGATGGGAGTACACTCGTTTGTTATTGTCTTGCCTTAGTTACATCGCGGACTACAGTTGCTTATGAAGCTAAATTTGTCTACGCGTAACATAGTAAATTACGTTGACACAACTATATTTTAAAGTTTATTTGTATTATATTTACGAGTTTTAACTGTTATTGTGTGTGTGTGTGAACATGGCTAGTTCAGCAAAAGAACAAAAGTGCGAGATAGTAAGTGTAACAGAGAATTTCAAACTTGGTGAATCTAGAAATGTGGCATTATTAGTAAAGGCAAGAAAGCGGTGAGTGTTTTATGTTCTGGAACAGTGGTATGCAGAGCATCGTATGTAAAATGGCATTTTGAAACAAATCACAAATCCTCTTGTCAAAAAATAAACTTCAGCAAAAATAATTAATTGCTTATAAACCATTTGCCAGATGACTCCAATTCTCTCTTTATCAGCAGGCATTCTATTAAAGATGCGTCTTTACAATCCTAATATGTCATCCAATCTGCAACAACACAGAAATCTTACTAAGGTTACTTTAAGTTGAACTCGCATAACCAAAACATTTACAACTATACAGTGCAAAAAAGGTATTTTTCGTAGTAAATAAAGAGTTTTGAGTTGTTAGTATTTAGTTTTATAGTTTTCCCAATAATCACAAGTCAAATTTATTTGACGGCACGTCCGTACCGCCTTAAGCACTTCTTTAGAAAAAATGGCACGTTGATCCGTAAAGATTCGCCACTCCTGCTTTAGACTATGGATATTTTGCTTTATGTTATTTACCAGAAGAAATATTTACATAATTTCCTTAAATCCATGTGCTCCTTTAAATTTTTGAGCAGTTTATTTATATTACGTAATACTTAGTTAGATGATTCTTGATAAATTCCGATATTGGAATTTCCTACTGTTACTATCTATTGTTAAAATCAATTAACAACACACGTTAAAAATTTTCAACAACTTTTTGGTTACCTTAGAATTATTCAAAATTTAGGATTTATTTCATTGAATTCTATAACTTAGAAGAATTCTTACTTCTAAATTCCTATAAACAATGGTGGGATTTACAAAATTCAACAACCAATTCCCTGTACTATGAGTGAGGAAAAATAAATATTTCATAATTTTTTCGTTTATCATTTTATACATATGTGGTGCTTAAATAAAAGTAATAAAAGAAGAAAAAAGACTAACACTTGTTACGACAAATTATTCCAAAATATATAACAGAAAATTAAAATATTGCTTAACAAATAATATTAATAATAATAATAAAATTGTTATTTCAGATCTTCCTCGTGACTTCTTAAATGGGATCCTCCTTGAAATTTGTTTCATTTTTTACCCCAGCACAGTGACGCACACAAGGGGGGTCCTAGGGCTCCGGACTCCCCAAAGCCCTTGATTTTTTTCCGAATGATTATAATTCTAAGTAAATAGTACGTAAAATTTAATTAATCACTTGTTATTAATGATTAATTTTATTAATTAATGCTAATTAGTTATTCAATGATTAGTTTTTTACTGTGTTTTGTTTCCGAAAATCGACAAAATTAAAAGGAGCATGATACAAGAATGGTGAACTTTCGACCCCGGACCCCCCCCCTCCCCTTGAAAAATTCCTGTGTGCACTACTGCCCCAGCATCATTAACTATGAGATCATCTTCATAATTTTCTTTTCGGTAAAATCCCATTCCTTTGAGATAAATAATACGAGGTGTGGCTATTAAATAACGAGACTGTCGTTGTAAAAGTTTTATTCTTATTTTATACATAATTATTGTTACACTTATTGGTAAAACTAATTTAAATTTTGCAAAGCTAGCAGTGAAATTTATGTGTCGAGGAGGCATGAAGACGAAAAACAGTTTCTTAAAATTGGCCTTTAATAATCAATCATAAAGTCACTCTGCTCGTTACTGGAGCGATAAAAACAATAAGTTCAAAAAAAGCAACATTACCAGAGACATCCGATTCGAACCGTCTTCTAATATTGAAAAATTAATTTCTAATCTAAATGGTGATGCAACCTGCAGTTGCATTGCCAACCAGTTGTTCTCTCCCTCTAAGAGTTAAACCACTCACATACTTCTTATATTTCCGTTTCTCCTTCCTCTTTTTAAAACTAACATGAGCCGAGTTTAAATACTAGCTCGATTTGCATGGCAGTTGCTGCCAACCTCAAATCACGAAACTCAAAAAGATCGGGTTCGAATCGGTGTGCTTACTTTCATTGAGATCATGGAACGGGATTGGAAAAACAACACAAGAAGATCATAAAAATTTGTATCCGATTTTTTTAAATGTCTAACAATCGGCCCCCTTTTTCCAATCTCGCACCATTATCTCTTACAAATCAGTAAATTTTAATCTATAAATCACATGTTATACAATTTAACACAAAAAATACATTTTATTCACAATCTTTATTGTAATAAACAAACTAATATTTTAATCTTAAAGAAACAGTCTTATTCTCTAAAAAGAAATAATTTTCTACAAAATTCTAATAATTTTTCCTTTACCATGGGTTTGGTAAAAATGTCCGCCAAATTATTTTTGGTACCTATATATTTAATTTGGAAAACCTTGTCGTACATCAAATTCCTTAGAAAATGATAACGAACATCGATATGTTTTTGTTCTATAATTTTCTACCGGTGACTTTGAAAAACTTATAGCAGCTTGATTGTCACAAAAACATTACATTTTCACTTAATTCCAAATTTAAACTTTTATTATTAATTACATTCTTTAGCCAAATGAATTCCTTAGCTGCTTCTGTTAAACTAACATACTCAGCTTCCATGGTCGACAGACTAACGGATTTTTGCTTGAAAGTTTGCTATGAAATTGGAGTTTCGTCTATAAAAGTTATGAACCCTCCCATTGACACTCGATCATCCCTATTTGTAGCAAAATCTGAGTCTGAATAACATCTTAGTTTTAATGATTTAACTTTTGAAAGTTCTAATTTGTATTCTTGAAATACCTCGTCAAATGACTCACTTCGTAATTGTGTGTTACCTCGCGCAACTAAGCGGGCCTTGTATCTAACAATTTTATTATTTTCATCATATTTAATGGTATAAACCCAACGGTTTTCTAAAATTTTTATATTATCCGGATGATCAACTAAATCCCAAACTTTACGTTCCATCATTACGTTAATTTCTTTATCCATTGCATCACGCCATTTAGATGCGTCTCTGATCTTATCGCCTGTTTGTAACAGTTAGGAATAGTTACTTCAACCATAAGAGCTTCTTGTTGCTCTGACAAATCTGAAAATCCCTGGGATTCGATATTATCTTTTCTAAAATTAAATAAACTAGGATCATACTCAATATTATGCCTCTTACAGTATTTCTCTATTTCGTTAAAAGATTTCAATCGGGTTGCTTCCCCTTCTATACTATAATATACGTTAGATCCAGTTACTTTCCTACCTATATTTCGAATCCACTTAACCTCCGTACATGGGATCAAGCTATGATTATCGGAAGATACATCTGGTTTTTCAGATGTTGAGGGCGTTTCCGTACTTGTCTTTGAAACTAAACGACTCGTTAATGAATCTTTTACTCTATCAAAATCATCCTCATCATCATAATAATCAGGAAGGTTTAAATTATATCCAAGGTTACTATTAACTTTTGTCTAAAATTAATTCCCCTCTTATTTTCATCGAATCTTACATTAATAGTCTCGACTAATTTATTTTCATCTATTAATCATATTCTATAACCCTTAGTACGTTGTGCGTATCCCATCATAATTCCCATTTTCGCACGCATATCGAATTTTTTCTAATTTGTTTTGGCACACCAGCATATGCCAAACATCCAAAAGGTTTTAGATGCAATACCGATGGTTTTCTACCTGAATATTTTTCGAAAGGCGTTTTGTTACTGTCTTTGTGACAAATTCGATTCCACGCATAAGTGAAACAAAGTAATGCTTCTCCCCAAAACTTATGGGGAACTTCACTAGAATTAAGCAATGTTTTGATGCCATCTAGAGCGGTTAAATTGAATCTCTCCGCGATCCCATTCATTTCTGGAGTATATGAATTTGTTACCTCATGCTTTATACCCAGTTCTGTCAAGAAATTATCCATATCTTTATTACAAAATTCTAGTCCGCCATCAGTTCTAACTGCTATTACCTTTTTACTTAGAAAACGTTCTGCTCGTTTCTGAAATCTTATAAACGTATGAAATACGTCAGATTTATTTCGGATGGGAAATACAGTCACCTTTCTTGAATAATCGTCAATTATACTCAAGAAATATTTATTACCGCCTTGGCTTTCAGTTGGCATTGGACCACAGAGGTCCATATGCAACAATTCCAATGGACGTTTTGATCTTACGGCCCCCGTCTTTTGAATGAAACTCTCTTGGACTTTGCTAATTTACACGGTATACAATGAGTCTTACCATTATCAGTTAAGCGTGGAGACCTTTTACACTATCATTTTTACTAGTTTTTACCAAGTAATCGTTATTAACATGACAAAAGCGTTGATGCCATATTTCTATTGATCCGTTTTTTTTGTTTTAGCGGTTACATCACTAAAAAAGTAATTTTTTTACTCTTTGGTATAATATAATGATCTGGCTTAAAAAATACAAATGTTCATGGCGTGTCGCCGAGAACAATTTTATCCAGTCTTTATTAAAAACATTAATTTTACCTTTAGTACCCACAGAATGCGCACCTTTACTTTCTAATCTGGAACCGGATAATAAATTTCTCCTCAACTTAGGATTAAATAATACATCAGTCAAAGTTATTTCATGAAAACTCCCCTTATATTTTACCCGAAATCTAAGTGTACCGATTCCTTCTACGGGACAACTTTTTTATCCTCCGTTGCTAACGACATTTTCATGTTAGTTATCGGCTTAAGATCTAAAAATAAACTCTTGTCATTACAAAAATGACTCGTGGCAGCAGTATCTATTACCCAAAGACCTTTATCAAACTCTGTGTTAAAAAGTTTCATTTACAGTTGAAGGAGATTTTGGTAGAGACTTTTTCTCTTTACAGTTTATTTTTAAGATGCCCGTACTTATTACATACATAACACGGGCCTATAATCTTAATAAATTGTTTAACATTTTTAATAGTTTTACAGTTAAATACCTTACCACTTTTCTTTTTTGGTAATCATTCTTGCCATTTGGATTTCCATGAGCTGCAGCCGTAGCACCAGGTAACGTCTTCGACTTCTTCGAAGTGAAACTGCTCAAGTAAGCATTCTCCGCTTTCTCCAAATCTTGTTTCATCAACTGAAGACGGTTGGCTTCTAATATCAGCTCTGATTCAATTTTGACAACTCTGAAGTCCTCTTCTTTCCATCTGTAGATTTGTTGCACGGTAGACTGGAATTCCTGAGGAAGCCACCTTATTAATTGAAATCCTATGTACAGGTCGTCCAATTTATGACCCGCTTCTTGTAGTCTGGTTGCCGCTGTCTTTACACGAGATATGAAGATTCCAACATCTTCCCCTGGTTGGTATTTTGTTCCAAAAAATTGATCTAATAGTTGAATTACCCTTGCTCTTGTGACTGGTTCGAAGTGATCTTTTAATATCTTCCATGCCGCTACTCCGTCAGTTGTTTCCGTTATCAGATTTTTCAAATCTGAACTGATGTTAGTATAGATCAACGTATAACATCTATCCTTACGAAGTTGTAGATCTAATTTTCCTTGTATGTTGCCTCTTCTTCATCAGGTTGCTCTGGCTTGGTCTGTACTATAAACTGCCAGCAACCATAATGCATTAAGAGTACTTGCATATCATGCTTCCACGTGTTCCAGTTATTTGGAGTCAACACTGATATCTGGTTGTTAAACTCCATACCTGTTACTCGATTTAGAGTACTAGCAACAGAGTTCATAAAAAATAGTTCTAGACTGGAATAGTATTTAAATAGACAAAGTTCATGGCCTGGTTCAACTATTTAGCCTGCCTCGACACAGTACATGGACTGGGCCCATAACCAAATTTGTTACACTTATTGGTAAACTAATTTAAATTTTGCAAAGCTAGCAGTGAAATTTATGTGTCGAGGAGGCATGAAGACGAAAACAGTTTCTTAAAATTGGCCTTTAATAATCAATCATAAAGTCACTCTGCTCGTTACTGGAGCGATAAAAACAATAAGTTCAAAAAGCAACATTACCAGAGACATCCGATTCGAACCGTCTTCTAATATTGAAAAATTAATTTCTAATCTAAAATGGTGATGCAACCTGCAGTGCATTGCCAACCGGTTGTTCTCTCCCTCTAAGAGTTAAACCACTCACATACTTCTTATATTTCCGTTTCTCCTTCCTCTTTTTTTAAAACTAACATGAGCCGAGTTTAAATACTAGCTCGATTTGCATGGCAGTTTTGCTGCCAACCTCAAATCACGAAACTCAAAAAGATCGGGTTCGAATCGGTGTGCTTACTTTCATTGAGATCATGGAACGGATTGGAAAAACAACACAAGAAGATCATAAAATTTGTATCCGATTTTTTAAATGTCTAAC